>CP139504.1:299321690-299630522 GCA_021014915.2 Artemisia tridentata subsp. tridentata
TTCTTGAGATGCCATAAAATTTGACATTAACCCTTCAAAATTGTTGGAGTTGTTGGGAGGGTTATTTTTAAAGGTACGGTTTGAGGATGAACCGTTTGGTTGAAAACGATTAGGTGGATTGGAAGAATTGTTTTGAGATGAGTTTTGGTTTTGTTTCCACCTAAAGTTTGGGTGATTTTTCCAAGACGGGTTGTATGAATCACCATAAGTGTTTTGCTCGGGTTTGAAAGTGAACCACTTGTCTCCCGCTCCGTCGGTACGCGAGGATGCGTAGTCCGCAAAAGCTTGTTCGGGGAGTTCCGTGCAATCACGAGTTTCATGGGGACCACTACATAATTCATACGAAGAAGTGATTTTGTTCACTTGACTTGAAGGTTTAGGAGCTTCGTAGGATTTCATGAGAAACTTGACTTGGTCTTCAAGTTCCATGATCCTACGGTTGGGAATGCTTGAATATTGCCTTGACCGTTTTGCTCAACTCGCGGGGGTCATTCCAACATTCGTTGTCATAGAGAGCAAGATCTTCTATGATTCCCCACGATTCTTCCGCATTCTTGTCACGTAGCTTGCCACCGGCCGCTTGGTCAATGGTTTGCCTTGTGGATTGATTGACATGATCATAGAAAATTTGGATTTGAAGCCAAAGATCTATGCCATGATGAGAGACTTTTTGGAGTAAGTACTTGAACGCTTCATAAAGAGTTTCACCTTGACGTTGCTGGAACATCAAGATGTCATTCCTTAGCTTGGTAGTTCTCCTCGGTGGGAAAAATTGAGCGAGGAAACGAGAAGTGAGATCATCCCATGATGTGATAGATCCCACGGGTAAACGCTCAAGCCATTGACTAGCTTGTTCACGTAAAGAGAATTGAAAGAGACGCAAATGCATTGTCTCTTGAGTGGCAACATCAAGGTCTATGGAATCTACGATTTTAAGGAAATCCTTAAGATGTTGGTTTGGATCTTCGGAACGAAGTCCATGGAATGTACATCCGCTTTGCACCAACTGGATGGTGTCGGATTGCAAGGGAGACACATTGGCTCTTTGGGGGAGCTCAATGGTGTTTTGATAGCCTTGGTGGCTTGGTTAGGAGTACTCACTAAGAGTACGGGCTCGAGGTGGGTCTTGGTTAATTGGTAGGTCTTGGTGTTGTTGTTCTTGGTGGTTTGGTGGAGCTTGGTGTTGTTGGTGTGGTTGGATGATGTGGTCGAAGATACCTTCATTCACCATGGTGGCAAAAGAAGAGGGTTACGAACAAAACGCATGAAGAAAAGATAGACTAAAGAAAGCTAATAAAAAGAAAATAAAAATATCACTTGATAGGAATCTAGTGAGTAGACCTAAACGAGATAGAAATTGAACCTAAATAATAACTATTCCTCGGCAGCGGCGCCAAAAACTTGATGCGAGATTTGCAAGACCTCGAAGAGAAGTTTTACAATCCTCCAAGCAGTGTACCTGATCGTTGTAGTGTAGTATAGGTAGGTCCGGGGGATTGATTGTTCTCTAGGGGAATAGTGTCGTTAGGTCAAGATGTATGACGAGATAGTTCTAGAGATGAGGGATGATTCTTTTTTTTCTTTTTATTATTTTTATGAAAGCAAGTAAAAATCTCGATTTTGAAGGCGTGGGCGGAATTAGTTGCTGGTCAACTAACCAAAAAACTATTAATTATAAAATTAACTAAAACTAATTAATACGGAAAATAAAAGTGGTGACTACTTATGAGAGGAAAGCGTGTTTACTTAGATATAATTACTCCCTAGTTATCTCCTACTGATTTGTTGAATTGTCACATCCTTGTTTTAGTTGAAGTGCTGTATTCCTTAATATTGGTCGTGGGGAGGTGCCGAAGTACCCAACTTTATGAGTTTTAGTCTCCCTTAGATTCCTTAAAGTCTATTAAGTTATCCAAGATCTACAAGCCGCAACTCACGCAATAAATACAACGAGAAAAGCCAATAGTGCACTCTACGGTTGGGTTTCTAAGACGTTCAAGCAAGTTACATATAAGAGGTTAGCCAGTTTTCTTAGCCTAACGCGAGGCAATCAACTAAACAAGAGACAACAAATCAATATTCAATAACTAGGTTTAACTAGATCTAAGCAAACACAAATAAATTTAAGCTACCATGTTAAAGCAAAGAAAAGATAAACAAATAATCAAACGATAAATAGACATAACGAATGATTAAAGGGATAACTTATCTTTATTGAAACATGAAGTTCAAAGGCTGTAAAAGCCTTACAATAGCAGTAAAAATCGTCTAGGTTTTCCCTCTCCAAAGTGTTATACGAACTAATGAAAAAATGCGAAAGTATATATAAGTTTACAATGCTGACGGCGTCAGGTTATAGATCGTGACGCCGTCAGATCTCCGTCTTTAGGGTTTTGTCTTGTGCAAGTCGCCGTTGTGACGGCGTCAGGATTGGAATGAGGGTGTTACCTTATAAATCTTCTGGGTCATCTCTTTATAGCTTAAAATGTGACTCCCTCCTTCATTTTGTACCTGACGGCGTCAGGTTGTAAGATCTTCAAATTTCTTTGAGGCGTCACTTGATGATTTTGAGTCATAAATCCATCTTCAAGAGCAAGGGACGGCATCACATTGTAGCGTGTGACGCCGTCAGATGTCCAGGTCTAATAGGTTTTTCGCAACTTCGTCGTTTTCTTCACTTTTTCGCCAAAATACGTCCAAAAAGTGCCGACTTCCAGATTTCTCGTCCCAAGTACCTAAAATACAAAAAGAAACGATTTGAGACAATATGTGATTATATTTATTCGATTTTGGGCTTAAATGACTTCTTAAAAAGGTAGCAAATAAATCCTTATCAGTGTGTGTTCTATTTCTTCTCAGTGCGAGACTTTCTTCTTTTCTCTCGTTTCTCTCACTAGACTAAAGTGCTCACACCCACTTTATCTCTCTAAGATTATAAGTAGACATGATATTATTGGAATAACGTATGGGACGGTTAGTTTTTATGTGTCCTATAGGTTTATTCGAATTGTATCTCAACTAAAGGCATGTGGTAATTGTGAGAACCCTCACTTAACCTAATTTCATTTATTTTTTTTTTCACTTCGCACTTTTATTTGAAATTTACCTAACTTAATATAATTCTACCTAAGTCTCATAATACTAAATAATTTTACCTAAACAATATATATAATACTTTATATATAATTTAAACCTAGATAACCTAAATAATAAAAAATTTATTTTAAGAAAATCCTAATCCTAATTGATAACCGGTTCCTCCTTCCTTAATTTTTTTCCACAATTACGCCTTATCAAATCATACACAATCAATCATCATAACTCGTGTCTTTATTAAGATACACGCTCCTCTTTTCTTTCCCTCTATATCATACGTTCTCCTCTTCTTGTTCTGCCCTATTCATCTCAAACGAAAATAATGAACACAATAGTTCTGGTATCCTTTTGCTCTAAAAAACTAAAAATCTCGTGGCTCTGATTTGTTTGTGTCCTGGTCGATCAAGCTTTGGTGTGTTCGATTGGAAATAATGATATCTTGTCCTCTCTATTGTCTCGTTAACTGCTAGGTATCACCCTCCTCCTGTTTCTCTTTTTTTTCCATACGACATATATGCATATATACAATCTGAATTAACGTTAACTAAAACCTAATCCTATATATTCACATAACCTCTTGAATTATTGTTGTTTCTCGTGTACATGTAATCGGATGTGAATATAATTAATCGTCATATGAAATCTTAAAAATAACTGGAATAAAACCTGTGTGAATCGACCCATGTTGCTGTTTTGACTTGACCCAACTCTAAGGCTGATTTTCAAACCCTAATTAGAACATTGAATGCTCATTTAATAAGCCCTAAAATCTGAAAACCCTAAAACATCTTAGCGAGGGCTGTTTGTGGTTTTATGTGCATCATATTGTGTCATTACAATTGTGTATATACGTATGATATATGTGTCTATTCGAATCAGACCTGGTATAACCCTAGATTGAATCATTAAACCCTTATTCATAATCATTAATGGCGGATTAATATGGCATAAAATTATAGAAACCCTAGAAAGCATTTAACAAGGGCGCGGGGACTGTTTGGGTCTAAAACGAGGCTAGGATTTGAAATTTATGATTATTCGTGTGTGTTAATAAGTTAATTAAATCATGTCTTGAGTATATGTATGTTTGTGTGTCGAGTTGTGTTAAAACAAATATCTAAACATGTTGCTAAAGTCCGGTTAAAAGGGGATTGATTGTTATTCAGAATTTAGGTCGTATTGCAAGAAGTGAATCTTTATGATACCAACATGTTTTTGCATAATTCTTGAGTCTAAATTTCGTTGTCATTGGAGGTTGGGAGAGTAGTCTTTTGATTTTTTGGAGATTAATTGTCAAAACTGAAAAATCGAGTCTGAAAATCAGTTGGTTTTTTTTTTTTTTTTTTTCAAACCGTATGGTGCTAAGAGCTCTAATTTTACAGATATGATGTTTAAGATTTATACTACTTCCAGGAATTTTTGTGGATTTTTCTAAAAGGTCTGGATATGGTAACTAAATGCAAACTTTCGGGGTATACCTGTAGTGCACTTTCTGGACAGGTTTGGGAAAACGATTTTTGAAATGCTACTTGCACTTAGTAATAAAATCTGCAAAAATTAGGGTAAGTACTTAACTCATGTGGGAGTCACGGATAAAAATTGGAGAAACTCAGGATCTCATTTGATAGGTCTGAAAAATCATAAGAAACTATACCAAATTTGCATTCTAAACCCTAAACCTAATTTAATACACTTGAACCCTAATTTGGTTATTAGAGTCACTTTACTTTGCATACACTTATTTTGGTGCTTACTAATGGACAAATCCCCACCATCCATCTAGTCTGATCTAATGATGGAGATTAACCTAAGATTATATATGGAAACCTAAGTCCATGTTTTTTCCCCTTTTTCTTTGTCTTTCTTATTATTCTCTATTTTTTTTTCTTTTTTTCTATTTTTTTTTCATTTTTTTCAATTCACGTTTTTTTTAGTTCACTTCTTTTTTTTTCGCTTTCATACGTTTTTGTCTGTTTTCGTCCGTTTTCATACGTATTTTTCCGTTTTCTTACGTTTTCGACTGTTTTTGTCCGTTTTCATACGTTTTTGTCCATTTTCTTACGTTTTCGCCCGTTTACATTGTTTTCATAAATTTTCGTCTGTTTTCTTACGTTTTCGTTCGTTTTCATACGTTTATGTCCGTTTTCATACGTTCTCGTCCGTTTTCGTTCGTTTTAATACGTTTCATCCGTTTTCTTTCGTTTTTGTCCATTTTCAAACATTTTCGTCCGTTTTCAGACGTGTTTTTATGCTTTCATACGTTTTCGTCCGTTTTCATATATAATCGTTCGTTTTCTTACGTTTTCTTATGCTTTCATCCGTTTTCTTACGCTTTCATCCATTTTCTTACGTTTTCATCCGTTTTCTTACGCTTTCGTTCGTTTTCGTCCGTTTTCATATGTTTTCGTCCGTTTTCTTACGTTTTCGTTTGTTCTCATACGTTTTCGTCCATTTTCATCCGTTTTCTTTCATTTTCGTCCATTTTTCATACGTTTTCATCCTTTTTCATACGCGTTTTTATGTTTTCGTTCGTTTTCATACATATTCGTCTGATTTCTTACGTTTTCATCCGTTTTTAAATGTTTTTGGCTGTTTTTAGACGTCTTCATAAGTTTCTGAATATCACATGTGATATTTTGAATATTCAGAATATCACAAGTGATATTCTGAATATCACAAATGATATTTTGAATATCACAAGTTATATTCTGTGATATTCTGAATATCACAAGTGATTTTCTGAATATCACATGTGATATTCTTTGATTTTCTGAATATCACAGGTGATATTATGTGATATTCAGAGTACCACAAATAATATTCTGAATATCATAAGTGATATTCTGAATATCACAAGTGATTTTTAACTAATGTTTTGAAACATGAAAATCACAAGTGATATTCAGAAAATCACAAGTGATAGATATTCATAAAATCACAAGTGATATTCATATATCACTAGTGATATTCAGAAAATCACAAGTGATATTCTGAATATCAATTGTGATAATAAAAAACGTATAAAAACGGACAAAAACGTAAGAAAACAGACGAATACGTATGAAAATGAACGAAAACATAAGAAAATCACAAGTGATACACTGAATATCATAAGTGATATTCAGAAAATCACAAGTGTAATATTCTGAATATCACTTGTGATATTCAGAAACGTAAGAAAACGGACAAAAATGTAAGAAAATGGACAAAAACGTAAGAAAACGAACGAATACGTATGAAAACGGGCAAAAACGTATGAAAGCGTAAAAACAAGTATGAAAACGGACAAAAAAATATGAAAAATGGACGAAAACGTATGAAAACGAACGAAAACATAAGAAATCGAACGAAAACGTATGAAAATGGGTGAAAACATAAGAAAACGGACGAAAACAGACGAAAATGTATGAAAGCGTAAAAAAATGTCTGAAAACGGACGAAAACATATGAAAAATGGACGAAAGCGAAAGAAAGCGGATGAAAACGGACGAAAACGGATGAAAACGGATGAAAACGGATTAAAACGAATGAAAATGGACGAAAACGTATGAAAACGAACGAAAACATAAGAAAACAGACGAAAACGTATAAAAACGGACGTAAACGGGCGAAAACGTAAGAAAACAGACGAAAACGTATGAAAACGGATGAAAACGTATAAAAACGGACGAAAACGTCTGAAAACGGATGAAAACGTCTAAAAATGGACAAAAACATAAAAAATCGGACGAAAATGTATGAAAACGGACAAAAGCGTCTGAAAATGGACGAAAACGTATATAAATGTATGAAAACGGACAAAAACATATGAAAACAGACGAAAACGTATGAGAACAGACGAAAACATATGAAAACAGACGAAAACGTTTGAAAGCGAAAAAAAAAGTGAATGATAAAAAAGACAAAAAAAAAGTAAATGAAAATAAATAACAAGAAAGACAAAAAGACAAAGAAAAGGGAAAAAAAACATGGACTTAGGTTTCCATATTTAATTTTAGGTTAATCCCCACCATTAGATCAAACTAGATGGATGGTGGGGATTTGTTCCTTAGTAAGTACCAAAATAAGAGTAAGCATTTGAACTTTTCTCTATAGATTTGACTTAAAATACATTTTGAACCTATGTCTAATTAATTATCATTATTAACCCTAAAAGTTTGTCTAATTATGAGCATGACCTAAAAGTTACTATAAATGGCAGGAACCCTAAATATGTTAACATGATTCACAATAAGCATTTAAACTCAGTTATGATCATTAAATGAACATATAAGTAATATATGATATAAATTCATGTAGATCCATTGAAGAAGGAGTAGCTTGTGATTTTCCTTTGATTATCTGCTTGCACTTGTTTCATTATCTCATCCGCTTTAAGGTGAGTTTCCGTGGCCCCATTTTACTTATACTTTTCATTGAAGGAAAATGATACTAAAAGTATTTCAAGTTTTATGCCATGCTTAAATGTTTACTCTATTACTTTTGGACAAGGTTGTGTACATAATTGCGCTAGGTGCACTTGTGGCTTTGCTGTGTAGAACATTCTGTGTGGGGCTTTCTGTGTAGAACTTTAATCGTGTTTTAGCTCCAGCTGGTATGCATACATGAAGAACATCATATTACGGAGATGAAGAATCATATATCATTTGGTTGGCACATAACATTTACCACGTGGTGTTTGGTCCACATGTTGTGGATAACATTATCATTTCGGAGATGAAGAATCGTAGATGAAGAGTTTTGTTGTTGGTGGTTATTTTGGTTGGATACTACATGACTGCTTGCCCTACGTTTTATTATTATTTGCACACTTGTCCTACTTATATATCATGCACGGTAAATGGTTTTGTTTAACTTAAACCTACGAGCTCACCAACATTATGTTGATAGTTTCGAGTATCATTTTCAGGTGATCGATAGTGATATTTTGAAGGCACATGCATATTGAAGTCATACATTGTTCTCATATCAAAGTCCGAGTGATTTGGCCAAGCCCTTTTTCTAAAGACTTAAATTTGATATGATTAAGACTTGTGTTTTCATTATCCAGTTTTGTATTAAAAATCTTATTGTAACATTGTAACTTATTTCTTAAATCAAATATGGTGTTGTTCTACTATCTTATGTGATGTTTCATTTCGTTGCACCTCATGTTTCCACTCTTAGCGAGGTGTGACAGTAATGTATTCTCGTGCCCCGATATAGCTGAAGACCCAGACTGTTCCAAAGATGTACTATGGTGATTAGCAGATGGAGCCTGATCCAGTAAAAGACCGTTGTTGAGCCGGTAGAGAATCTGGGTTGCTAGTGGGCTGATGGGGTGGGAAACCTGGTGGGATGTCATTTGTAAAAGTGGGCTGAAGGTGGGCGTAAAGCCTGGTGGACTAGCAATGTGCAAAATGGGCTGAAGGAGTCCAGTGGTGCCCATATGAAATGCTATGGGACGGTTAGTTAAGCTACAAATGGTGTTTTCAATGTGTCCTATAGGTTTATTCGAATTGTATCTCAACTGAGTCAACAATTCTTTTTGAGTTTGAATTAAGGCCAACAAATTTGTCGGGTATAATTGATGCGGGTTTTATGTAACATTTATGATGTAGCGAGTGTAACAAGGGTCTTTTGGTTTTAAAGAAAGTATGGATCGGCAGTATCAAAAAGAAAGTAACAAGGATCGACTTATCTTTGTGTCGACTGTAATCAAAGAACATGTTGGTCCATGTAAATTGAGTAAATCTTGATAAAAATAAAGAACAAATTCATTAATAATGATGAACAAGAATTACAAGATTTCTCAATACCCACTTGACTACATGATAAGATCTTCAGCTTCTTCAAGGGGATAATTGCGGTATACTATCCCCATTGAAATGACAAATAAACTCATTTGTTGGGAACACATTTTGTATTATCAAGTATTGATCATTATGTAATAGGTTACTTAGGCCTTTAGGTTTATTTTATGGCCCAGCCTGTGTAGAAGGCCCATGGGCTGTGTCTTGTTATTTCTTTTAACTATGTTTTAATTAGGGCTTAGAGCCCATGCCTTGTAAAACTATAAATACCCCGTCCCATTCAAGGGAGAGGGTTGGTTGGTTGAAGAGCTAAACATTTCACTATTATTTGTTAATCATCCTTCCACTCTATTTCTCTCTCTACTTTCTTTCACTAGATCTAGATCTAATTAGGTAGCTTGTGTGATTAATTAATAGTTTCATCAAGTGGTATCATTCGCCTAGGGGTAATTTAGGTTGTTAATGATTAAATTTCAGTAAAAAACTAAAGAAAATCCGAGAAATCACTGTTCATCCGAGAAGACACTGTTCATCCGAGACGTACTGTTCATCTCTCGAGTTTGTCAGATTTATCGAGTTAGATAAATCTGTCGAGTTTGTCTGTTTTATCAAGTTTCTTATTGATTCTCGAGTTTGGGTTGTCTCGAGTTTCTTGATAAATTATCGAGTTAGATAATTTTATCGAGTTTCTTGTTGCTTATCGAGTTTGGAAAACTTCTCGACTTTCTAAGGTTCTCGAGTTTCTCCAAGTCTCTCGACTTTCTTAGCTTCTCGAGTTTCTCCAAGTGTCTCGACTTTCTAAGCCTCTCGAGTTTCTACACATTCTCGACTTTCTCCAAGCTTCTCGAGTTTCTACACATTCTCGACTTTCTCCAAGCTTCTCGAGTTTCTACAAATTCTCGAATTTCTCCAAGCTTCTCGATTTTCTACTGTTTTCTCGACTTTCTTGATTTGTTACCAAGTTTGTGAAAAAAAAAGAACTTTAAGTGTGCAAAAGTGTATCCTAATCAAAATATGTTCTCGTCATTTCAAATTTCATTATTTCAAATCACGAACATATTTTGAGGGGGAGAAATTTTTTGCACATTTAACATCTCAAAATCTTCATCGAAAAATATTTCTATGAACTCTTGGGCTACTTGTCTTAAATTTTTTTTTCAAAAATAGGTCTTAGTTCAAGGGGGAGAAATTACATAAAATATTGGATCTTGATTTTAAACTTAAAGGGCTGAAACTGTCAAGTTTGAAATGTTGTGGATTTAGGACCTCAAATTGAGTTAGGTTCATAGTTAAAGGATTGAATCTGTCAAAATAATATAAGTTATCAACTTAGGACCTAATGCAATCTTGGATGCATGTTAGAGGACTAAAACTGTCAAAAGGCCAAACTTATTAAATAAAACATGCTCTCTGACTTCAGTCAAACGCATAACACACACAGTAAAAGCATTAACTATTCCCTCTCTCGCAAAATACCGCCTAAAATCCTTAACTTTCAAGAATATCAAGAACAATCAGATCGTTTGTGTAAATCTTAACTTGTAAGTGTTGATATGAATCCATTGAGCATTTTAATCATTCGTATATTGCTTCTATAGAATAAATTCATCATTAACATGTTAGGGTTTATGTATACGATTTGGGCGTTTCTGGATGAGTATTGTTTAATCTAATTAAGTGAGTGTAATATTCTCATTACATGTTTCTGGGTATATTGCAATAGATTAATTGGTTTCAATAACGCTAAATTGATCAATTCGACTGAGTTAGGGTTTAAGGCTGTTGATTTTGTGAAATATGATGAATGAATGTTATGTGGTATTATTTGAATGATGGGATATGTTCAGTTGGAATTCTTGTATATGTGTTTAAGATTGCAGAGCTGAGTTTTTGATTACAACACCAAGATTGTGCTTAAGTGTTCATATACTGAGTTTCTAGCATAAGTTTTTACCAAGTTTGTGACTGATGTTTATCAAGTTTGTGCTAATATGTATGAATGAGCTAAGTTTGTATGACCCTCTCGACTTTGTCTCCGAGTTAGGAGACAATAGTCTTAGATTCTCGAGTTTCATGAATCTCTCGAGTTTCTTGAATCTCTCGAGTTTCATGAATCTCTCGAGTTTCTTGAATCTCTCGAGTTTCTTGAAACTCGTTTCATGACTCTCTCGAGTTTCTTGAATCTCTCGAGTTTCATGACTCTCTCGAGTTTCTTGACTCTCTCGAGTTTCATGACTCTCTCGAGTTTCTTGACTCTCTCGAGTTTCATGACTCTCTCGAGTTTCTTGAATCTCTCGAGTTTCAAGACACTCTCGAGTTTCTTGACTCTCTTGAGTTTCATAACTCTTCGAGTTTCATAACTCTCTCGAGTTTCATGACTCTCTCGAGTTTCTTGTCACTCTCGAGTTGCTTGACCTTCTCGACTTTCTTGCCACTCTCGAGTTTCTGGACTCTTTCGAGTATCTGATTATCTTGAGTTTGTAGGACCTTCCGTGCTCATAAGACTTATCAAGTTTCTAGGATTGCTGAGGCTATTGAGACATACCTAGTTTGTTCAGTAAGTCAAGTTAGTACTAATTGATATTGCTGAAGTTTGTTCTGATGTTTTTACAAATAAAAGCTTAAGCTATCTAGGTTGTGAATAGTAACTCTTGAGTTTCTATAAAGTTTGTCTCATGTTTTCAAGCTTCTAAGAATTCCAAGTTTGTCTCATATTTTCCAAGTGTATCAAACTTGTAAAATTTTGCTTCAAACTTTGAATCTTTATAAACTTGGAAATGTGAAAACACTTATAAGAACTCAATTGTTTGCAAATGGATTGTCTACAAAAAATGAGTATGAAGTTTCAGAACATAGCCTTTCTATAGGATGTACCATTATAGTTAGGTTATGTTCGTGTGACTTAAAGCATTTACTAACACATATATACGATTGCCATTGTATTGTTGTTGGTGTTTGTAATGTTCAGGCAAACCATGTCTCAAGAATCAGTGACTCGAAAGCATTTATTTCCAGAAGATGATGAACGCAGGATAAGTGAGTCAAACTCGAGAATTGATTTCAAGAAGATGCCTTGCCACAAAACTTGTCAAATCATCGTGGAAATTCTCAAGACACACTTCATCTGCCCAACACTGACCAATACTGCAAGTGTTCCTGAAGTATATCTCAATCAGTTCTGGCATTCCATGGTAATCGGAGAAGACAATGAGAGCATAACAGTCACTATAGACAACAGGGAAATCCAGTTTCATGTTGATTCTCTTCGCAGTGTCTTACAACTTCCTGCAGAAGTCACAGGCTCAATGAAAAAGTTTCATGATGACCCAACTTTTGATGACATGGTTGCTACACTTAGACTTCTTGGTTATGATGAGTCAGAGAAAGAGCTAACCATACTCTCCAATGTAGATAGGAAATACATCCCACAACCATGGTTAACCCTGTACACCATCATCATGCACAGTATAACTGGAAAAACCACTGGTCTTGAACACCCACGCTTAGAACACCTACAATTTTTCTGGGGGGTCGTCAACCTAAAACATGTGGACTTCGCCAAATACATATGGAATGACATGATCTTCCTGAGCCAAAACTTTCATCAAAAGCCTAAATACAAAGTACCTTTTCCCCGTTTCACCAAATTGCTAATCTCATTTTTCATGAAAAGACACCCGGACATTGATCGACGTGTAAATGAGAAGATGCATACAGATCAAATGGATCACATTCTCTCCAGAGTAAAAATACAACAGTCAAACACGAAGAAAAAAGGTGTAAGAATTCCACAAAGGATGTTAAGTGATGAAGTGATGGATACTGAGGCATATCAGATGTATGATAAAGCTGAAAGAGCTGGAAAGGTGGGTCTTATGGTTATAAAACCGACCAAGGGAAAAGAAAGTAAAACAACTGGAAAAGCTATCCCAGCTCGAGCAGCCTCTTCTCGAACAAAGAAAATCACTAGAGCTGAAAAGAAGAAAGTAGTTTCCAAAGTCTCAACAGCTCAACACAATCCAAGACGAATCAAGTGATGAAGAGGGTGAAGAAGAAGTGGATCTCAGTAAAGGAAAGAAGGGGAAAGATTTTGAAAAGTTGAAGACAGTGTTGGCTGAAACTGATAAAACTTTGGGCAAAGGAAGAGGAAAGTCAATCAAATTCACTGATTCACCATTTTCTGCTATTGAACCTCCAAGGAACCAAAAAGAAGAAAAAGAGCAGTATAAGATTGCATACAGGGAAAATTTAAAGAAACTCAGAGAAGATGAAGAGAAACGTGAAAAAGAGAAAAGAGGTGAAGGGTCAGCCTCAATTCCTGATGATGAACAAGTGGAAGAACAAGAGAAGTCTGAGACATCAAAGTCTGATGCACCAGATGAATCAGAGGGTGAGTCAGAAAAATCTAAGGAATAGGGTGAATCAGAAATGTCAAAAGACGAATCAAAATCCAAGTCTGAAGAAGCTGACAGCGATAATGATAATGAAAAGGATGAAGAAGGAGATGAAGAAGATGAAAGTGATGAAGAAGAAAACAAAGATGATGATGAAACAGGAAATGACGACACTATACCACCATCAACACCACCATCATCAGTGGGTCAATCCACCACTGAAGTCAATGAACTGAAAGACAAATTTGCCAAACTTCAAGCGTTCGTATTGAAAAAACAAGAAGCTGAAGAAAAAGCACACAAAGCATTTGATTTTAAGCTCACTGAAGTAAAGAAAGTGGCAAACAAGAACGAATTTCACATCAAGAATCTCCAAGATTTTAATCTAGAAAAGACAGCAGGGGAATTTCTTCAAACTCATGTCCCACAGGCAGTCAGTTCTCACGTACCTCAAGAGGTCACTAAATACCTTCAAGAGAATCTTCCTGGAATCTTCAAGGAATATGTCAAGAGAAACCTAGAAAAGACAGTGGCCAATCTCATGTAGTCAACACCATCAGAAAAATTCGAACAGACAATGGAACTGAATTCAAGAATCTGACTCTTAGGGAGTATTATGAGAAAGTGGGTATTGAACATCAAACATCCATTGCTCGCAGCCCCGAACAGAACGGTGTGGTCGAAAGGCGAAACCGAACTCTAGTGGAAGCAGCACGAACAATGTTAATCAATGCTCAGTTACCGGACTACTTATGGGCTGAAGCCGTTTCAACTGCCTGCTACACCCAAAATAGATGCCTGATCACTAAAAGGCACACCAAGACACCATATGAAATTGTTCACCGCAGAAAACCAAACATCATTTACTTTCATGTCTTTGGATCTGTCTGCTATCCAAAGAATGATCGTGATGACCTCGGGAAATTAAAGGCCAAACGGATATAGGGATTTTTGTCGGATATTGTGAAAATTCTAAGGGATTTAGAATTTTGAACCGTCGCACCCGGGAGATTCAGGAGACTATACATGCTAATTTCGATGAGCTTACCGAGATGGCTTCTGAGCACAACAGCTTAGGACCCAAAACCAACCGTCTCAACTTCCATGATCCTTCAGCTGCATCCTTCTCTCTAAAACCGCAAAGATCTAGAAGACTTGTTTGCTCCATTGTTTGATGATACTCTCATGAGTCATGCTCCTGATGTATCCACAAGTTCTGCTGCACAACCACTCGTCGATAATCAAGTACCTGATACACCAGTGACTACAACCACAACAGTTGCTGAAGATGCACCTCAACCAGACACATCATCATCAACAGATCAAACAGCTTCTGCTTCTGCATCTGCAGCTGAAGATCCCCCTCTTTCCTCCTAAAGCACCCACACCATCTAATTATGAAGAAAATACATTCTTCAATCCATTTTCTCCAGCTCCAACCGTTACCAATATTACAGAGTCATCAACGAGCAACTTGGATCCACACAGATTCAAGGCTAGTTTTTGGGCATATAACCGCAAGATGTGACTACAAGGATGATTCATTATTACTTATTTAAAGTTGAAGTGGAATTTCACGGGTGCGTGTACTTAGTATCTTGAAGATATCAGGATTTGTTGGATGCATGATTCTTCGAGATCCTTGCTCGAGCTATTAACTGTCAGAATGATCAAGACTTGCCATTATTGAAATTCTCATTATTGGTTCTTAGTCAGACATTAGTGCAAGCTTAAGTTACAAGTTCGGGTTATTTCACTTCAGTCTCAAGTTCGTCATATTGGGTTTTCTCCATCAGTAGTCACTACAAAGAGCCGTCAGAATGATAATGGGGTCGGTAAAATTTAGCAGTAAGGAGTATTAAAGAGTAGAGACTTTATCAGCAGTTGATTCTCACGGGATATTTATGGTACTTCACACAAATTCGACTAATTGGACATACAGGGTTTACGCTGCCTCCGTTTCCATCGCAAACATAGTATGTATGCTTCCGATTCTGCGAAGACATCGTGGGGGAAGAGATAGTAGATGTTCGTTGACTTTTCTTGAGTTCTTTGCGAAAACACTTTTTTTCCAGAAGTATCTGCACTCAGGGGGAAGAAATGTGCACATCAGGGATGCATAACAGATTCACGTGATCGAGCTTACAATTTTACTACTACCGGAGAGACATCCGCAGAGATGATCAGTGGTTCAGTTTTGTAATTTTGGTGTACCCGTTTTAACTTTCGCAGGTTGTGATGTGCGAAATAACCTACTTATGTGAGAAGATCTTGCTGATTTCTTGCATGTTACCCCCGAACGGAGTTTCCTCATTGAGTATAATCGTTACTGAGTACTAGTCAGATTTACTTGGTGTGGTTTACGATGTCATCTACAAATTCCGCTGTGTACTTAAAACTTCAAAAGTTAGAAGACATGGTATCTACATCAAAGTTACGAATCTGCTGAAGACGGTTGTCAGTTTGGGGGGAAGCTGATTCAGAAACTTCGCCAAAAGGAAGTGTACGAAGAAGCTGCTAAAGATATGCAGCATGAACTGGATTAACAGTCAAGTTCGTGGCTCGAATTGAACACCGACTTAAGTTTCGGGTGCAAATGAGAAGACTAGAGAGTTGCGTGGGAGGACAAGCCAGAATTCAAAACATTCTCAATGGTATCATTTGTCATAATTTTGTCATTATCTCATCATTTGTTCTTTAAATGACAATGGCTTGTGTACACATAACAGTGCACAACCCGTACCTGTAAAGAAAGGACCCTGAGGTACGCTTCAGTGCCTCAATCCTGATCAAAGGAGCGAAAGCTTCTTACTTATGAGTAGAATTAAACCAGAATTTTTCTAAGTTTTTCAAAATTCTGCTCATAAGGACAAGTATTCCCTCGTTAAGGGGGAGTATTTGAAAAATAATCTTTGTTCCATAAATGAAAAGTTCTTGAAATTCTTCCCACAAAACTCAAATGGCATATTTTTATCAAACGTTTTTCAAAAACATCATAAGTATGCTATTTTTGAGGGGGAGAATAACGATATGATCAAAATATGGTAACTCGCAAGATGAAATCTCATGTGAGCTAGGCTCAGAATTGACCCTCGAATTGACGATAGCAAAAGTCAGTAGTCGAAAAGACATATCCTGGACGGGTAATAATTTCAAGCCAGTTTATCTGGTGATGTAAGCGTGTCTCGCAAAGGATGTGTCTGAGTAGAATGTACCGATTTCGAGTGATGTAAGCGTTTCTCGCGACGATCATGTTCATTGAAAATCAATCAATTCAAAAAGTGCCAACTCTA
This sequence comes from Artemisia tridentata subsp. tridentata, assembly GCA_021014915.2. NCBI lineage: Eukaryota > Viridiplantae > Streptophyta > Magnoliopsida > Asterales > Asteraceae > Artemisia > Artemisia tridentata. The sequence goes on from CP139504.1 coordinate 299,338,266, forward strand.
CCCGACATGTGCAAATTTACCTTAATCACTTATGAGCACATGTTAAGGGGGAGTCTTTCTGAAAATCACAAAACTCTCAAAGTGTTAACAAAATATGTTTTCATAATCATAAACACTTTGAGAGATTTTCAAAAGGTTTGGTTATGGCATCAATAGGATAGTCATGGAGTTATAAGGTGACTAAGGTTAGGAATAACCGTCCTATGATCCGCCAAAGCCAGAGGGATCTACCCAAGGACAATACCAATAGTTTAGTACTAGAAAGTCCTAGGTATGTGATGAACTCAAATAAGTACATTTTATTATCATCATTTATCCTATTTATTTGACTTGTTTTATTATATTATCTATGAGAATCGATACATTAATGTTTACTTTAGTGATTCTCAGGTAAAAACAAGCATTATGTTAAACTTGGCGATTTTGGACTAATTATGGAGCAAAACAAGCAAGATATCAAAAGCCTACTGAAATCCAGAAGATCAAGCTCGTTCTACTCCAGATACGCCGCATTATACTTCTAACATACGGCATATCACTATCAAGATTTCACAAGTTACAATCCAAGACAGCTAAAGTACATGCGCCGCATACAAAGATCAAGATACGCCGCATTTGAAGACAGTGTACGAATATTCCAGAATATATTAATCTTGGACCCCACGCGAAGTTAAGTCAATGCGCCACATCTATTCACTCAATGCGCCGCATCTATCCCTCAGACAGAAACTATAAATACCCCAAGGTCAGACGAATTTAAGAGACTTTTTGCATAACCCTAGAGCCGAATTCAGACGACCAAGCAGCACAAGACACACCTAAACGAAGATACAAGAGCTGTAAGAAGGTCCTGCATGTATTCAATTCATTAAGTAGTTTTGTTTTATTGTTTTAGTACACTTTAATTCATCAGGATTGATGGACTTGTGTCATGTGACTACGGAAGATCATGCACTCCCCTTAATATTGCTTTCCCATTAATTAAAGTTTATATGTTGATGTCTTTGGTGACTTTTATTAGTGCATTGATAACCTCTGTGTCTAGCTGAGTCTTGCTTGGGTCGCCATGCCCCTTCCTCGCCTATTTATTAGAGACGCTTAAATGAATAGGATAGACATAAGTAATCATTAAGGGTTTACTCACCGATAAGATTAGAGCCAACGAGAAAGGTTTAATTATATACACTTCATATAAAACTAGCAATAAAACAAGTGACAAGCTATTTAATTATCAGGACAGGTCTTCTTATTGACTCGAGTATCTATCTGTGTACGTGTGTGCTAATCGCTGATTCGTGCTCATTAGTTTAGTTTTCTACTTAATTATAACCAAACCGTGCCAGTCTCTCAGGCTGAACCCCCTTGCGTTAGATTAGGTTGTATAGCTAACTTAGGATATTAAAATACTGATTAGAATAACTAGATAATACGTTCCACTCTTAGTGATCGACACTCTACTTACCATTATATTCATACTGACCGGGTACACTGCTCGTTAAGTGTGTGTGTTATTGATAAGTCGGCTAAATATAAATTTAAAACTTGAGTAGGCATTAATACTGCTAAACCGCAACGACACACGCGCGCATCAAGTTTTTGGTGCCGCTGCCGGTGAGTGAATTGTTATTATCTGTTAATTTGATTAGTATTTTAATTAGGTTTTTCTTTTTAGTTTTTTTTAGATTCTAACCACTAACCCTGTTATATATTAGATAGATTGCATTCATTGTATAATTTGCATTTTGTTTTTGTTTGTTTTCTGTAATTTTTGTTTCTTTTTGTTTGATTTTATTTTTGTTTTTCTTTTCTGTATTTTTCTGGATTCTGCTATCGTTGTATTGTGCTGATACAAACGATACGGCGCATCTGTTTTCACAGATACGGCGTATTGCGTTTAATTTTTATAAAATACAACGCGTTTAATAAATTCGAGTACGACGCATCTTTCCCCAAGATACGGCGTATTCTGTTTTTAATAAGAAATTTTTCTAAACCCTAATGCCATACGACGCATCTGTTTTAACAGATACGGCGTACTTTCTATTTAAATTAAAAACAGTTTTTCGAATTATTAAACAGAAGCGACGCATCGATCTTTATCGATACGGCGCATCTGCTAAATCAAAAATCTTGTATTTTAAAATGTAACGAAAATACAGCGCATTAGCTTTTGTTAATACGACGCAATTAATTTAATAAATAAAATTGATTTTTGATATTCACTTTGATCGTTTCACTACTCTCGTCCACAAGTTGGTTTACCTTCAGAATAAATGATGGCTTAAGCATCACTATGGAAGATTACATTCTGAACCTAACTAAGAGATGCTAGCTGGAGAGATCAAACTTTCGATGACTGGATGGTTGTAATAAGACGACAAGAGTAGAGGAAAACTCAGTACTGGTAACATTGAGTATCTTAAATTCTTGAAATAGAATTCCAGGTATCCTTTACAATAATTCACCTAGCCTTAAGGAGAGTTCTCTACGAAACCTCTCCCGAATATAATCTCAATTTTGTAAGCTTAAAACGATATTTGCTCCTAACCTTGGAGTAAATCATTATCCACTAAACAATAAGATTATAATCATTAATAAAACGGATATGCTTATTGTTCTTATCTTGAATTTATTTATATCATATGGTATACCGTTTTACCCCAAATTTGATGTATAAGGAAACGCGTTGCGGAGGCCAAGGTACGTTTCTTATTTAAATTTTGTTCACTGGCACAACAATACGGCGGATCTTAGTATTCTAAGCGCCGTATCTCTGACTAATTAAAACTTATTGACCAGTCAACGAATTTAGATAAATACGGAGCATGACTATTATGCGATACGGCGCATCGTATTTGCCCTATAAATATGAAAGAGATGCGCCGGATTTCCACGTTTTACCCAATTTACACACAGTTAAAACGCACACCACTTGACCGAATTAAACCCTTCAATCTAAGTTCTTTTCTCAAAATCAAACCTTCTAATCCGAATTCTCGACCGAATCCTAATCGCGACATAAGGTAATAATCTTATTTAATTTTGTTTAAATTTAAAAATTAGGGTTTATGCTATATATCGAATATGATGGAAAATTTAGGGGATTTGATTAGAACTTGGACTAGGTGATTTCCCCTATATTAATTTTGGATAGATCATTGAATTTCAAACCGATTTGATTTGAATAAAAATTAAGGTTCGGGGAGATTATTTTTGAACTTTGGAGGGAAAATGAAATGTTGTGGTAATTGGAACTTTTAGATGTTGATATATTGGTAAATGGAACCGTGATGTTAAGTGGGAGTTTACGTCACGGGGATGGATTCTTGGAAAACGTGCCTGACCCCTTTCTTTTATACTAATACATTGCTAGATGCGGCGCATCTAAGTTACTTGATACGGCGTAACAACCTATTTTTAATTTAAATATTTCCACCATTGTTGCGACGTATTACTTAATTTAGATACGACGCATCCTCCATACGCCGTATTATATTGCATACTCCGCATCTCTTTTATGCAACTTAGATACGCCGCATTGATTCCTCAAAGATGCGCCGTATCGACCATATTTCAGAACTGTTCTCTAACCTTAAAATTTATTTCAGATGGCATTACCAGACGTTGAACACAGGCATATGTGGCTCCGTTTCGAGACCATGGGACTTACACCTGATACTGAGGCTGATTATGTACGGAGACTTAGGGCGATTTTCTTTAGGAAAATCTTCAGGGTTCCAGTTTTGGACTTTGAGGGTGTTGGTTTGATTGACGGAGGGAATGCAGCTGGTGGTCTTCATGATAGGTTGGAGATGGTAGTGAGGGATGATGATGATGTTGTTGTGTTTAGGTCATATGCATGGGAGAGGTTGTTCGGTATTGATGAGCCTCTGATTAGGGAGCTCATGCTAGAGTTCTTTAGTACAGTTCATTACAGGGAGACCGATATGGAGATTGATACGGCTGACACTCTGGTATTCAGGTTAGGTGGGGTGCACAGGCAGATGTCGATGCGGCATTTCATTTTGGCCATGGGATTTCACACTGAGGCGGAGATTGGAACCGCTGGGTTTGCCAGATACTGGGCTGAGAGCTTACGAACAGTTCCAGATAGGATGTTACTCGGTGATTACTGGGAGAGGATATCCTCTGGGGGTGATTCCACCACTGCCACCCCATCCTACACACTCATCAGGGAGCCTATGAGGAGATTGTGCCACTGGATGATTGCATTGACTATTGCTGGGAGAGGTCAGTCACCTGAAAAGGTGACCACTCTTGATCTCTTCCTTCTCAGGAGCATGGATGAGGGATTGGTGGTGAACATCCCTCACTTTTTGGCACATTTCCTTCATAGAGGAGCCTTGGGGAGAGACAGGAGGAGCCAGATGACCGGGGGCATTTTGTGTCTAGATTGGCCCGACATTTTGGTGTGATTGGTGATGAGATCCTTGCTGGTTTAGAGATTGAGGTGACTAGTTTGCCGGTTATTGGGCAGGATTATTTGGTCAGGTTGGGGATTTGCGAGATGATCATGGGGGGATGCTATTGGGTGGCATTGGGCCCCGTGAGACCAGCAGAGGATGAGCCAGAGCAGGGAGATCCCCAGGGAGCTCCAGCTGCTGCTCCAGCTCAAGAGGAGCCACAGGTACCCCCACCACCAGTTGCACGTTCTGTAGGTCAGAGAGTTGAGAGAGTTGAGGGGGAGGTGAGAGCTTTGAGGGGCGTAGTTGACGGTATGAGGGCTGACCTCACTGTAGTCAGGAGGGATTTAGGTTGGCTAGTTGGGAGTGTGAGTCAGATTTTGGAGCATCAGGGCACGAGCCATACTCGCCCTGATGGCACTTACGTTAGAGGCATGATCACATACTCCCGGCTCCCCTCACGCAGAGTCCGACCTAGGACCGATGATGCTAGCACCTCAGGGACTCACTCGGCTGCAGGAGACGACTCCCCACATCCTTGATCTCATATGTTTGAGTTTATTGACATTGTTACTCATACATTTTTATTCTTCTTGGGATTGTACTGAATTCTATTATCGTGTATTTATTTAATATTTCAGTTTATGCTTCTTATTATGTTTGATGAAGACTGGCATTAAGTTCAGCATGAATGAACGAGAGGACCCGAGAGGTAAACCGTGAAACATACCCATTTTACAATAGACTGTTAACAGTCTGTTTGCTAAATACATGTGCCGCATCTAGTAAAACAGATGCGACGCATCCTATCCTTTATTTTATTTTATTTCGTATTTATTCCAGGCTCGATACGGCGTATCTTCTTCCATAAGATACGGCGTATCGACTGACCTGATGATTTACAGTTTAATTTTTTTTTTTGGTTTTATTTTTACTAACTACTAATGTATTATGCAAGTTTGAACCTTCTTAACTCAGGTGTGTTAAAGTCTAAATGGTATTATAGATTCCTGCATTTTTTTTGTGGATACATCATCTATGAAGCTTAAACGTTCTCATCCACAAGAAAGTTGATTTTTGCTCTTATACAAATAATGGAGGATCATACCGAGCAAATCTCAGGGGAGTTTTTCTGTTCTAATTCTTTTATTTTCCAGTTTTTAACCTTTGACACAAACAACGAGGACGTTGTTTAACTTAAGTGGGGGGATGGAGAATTAGAACACTTACTTGTCCTTAACTTTTTCAAAATATGCTTAAAATGCGCTTAATATATCAAAATTTAAAATTTTTTAGTATGTTTTTGTTTAAAGTCTAAATTACATAACCGCACACATAACTCTATTCTTTCAAAAATATTAAAACTTTAGTGTGCTGGTGACTTGTAAACTTTAGAACTGGCTTGTATACTATTCGAGACTACCATAATGAGTATTATCTATATAATTGGAGTGACTTGTCTAAATTGGTAAATTTCTAGGATTACACCCAAATAGCCTTTATATGTTATGTGATATTAACTAACTACACTGGTTAGTTAACCCCCGTATAAACCCTTTGTTACTCTCACTTTTAGAGTAAGATACCCCTAGAAAAACCCTCAGAGCCATTCCTTTCGTTTCTTACACCTTTGTTATAATGTTTCGATAAACCCTTACACCTTAGCCTACCCTGTAGATTAAAATCCGTGGTTAATTGCTTTAGGCAAACTGTGTTTCCTTACATTACCTGTGTGCGCGTGCGTAATTCATTATCTTTGGTTAGGTTGGGAAATTGCACAATGCAATTGGTATGAAAGTAAATATTATATAACTTTTAGTTTATTTTTCATGTGTTTGCTACTTTCACTATTACAGTTATTTCTGAAAGTATGAAGAGTATGGAAAAATTATCCGGAAAAATAGTGATAGAAAAGTTGAGAAATTTTACACATATATGTTGATGTTAAAAAAAATAAAAAATAAAAAATAAAATAATAAAATAAAATAAAATAAAATAATTCAAAAAAATAGAAAAGAAAAAGAAAAGGGAAAAGTTGGAAGTTTGTTTTAACCAACTTATGTAAAGTTTTGTATTAAGTGGGAGATATCACCACTATTTGTTGTGTATTATATTTATGGATTGAATGGGAGTTGGCCGTTATGGGAACGCCAACTAAGGTTATTCTTTGATTAAGATTTTGTTGAGTATAATTCGTGTCTACCTAAAGCGTGTGTTTCAAGTGTTAAAGCGTGAGTTATTCAATGATATGAGTCTTATTCATAGGATGGTTGGGAAAGTGATTAACCACACTTAGGATTTTAATTTATCTGTTTTGTTTATTTTTCATTTTACACCAATTTGTATCCCAAATATTATCCATACCCTATATCATTCTTCATCCAAACCTTTGATTTATTGAGATTAGGGATTTGAGCAATCTTAAGTATCGTAGTCGTGGATTCGGCTATGTATTTATGATTTTGTCGCCCTTTTTGATATAATATTATTGGTGAAGATTACTTGGTCCTATCTTTAGCCTATTCGAGTTAAGGATTTGAGCAATTGCAAGTATCGTGGTAGTGGATTTGTTAGGAATATGAATATTCAGCAGAAGACTCGGTCACCCCGAGTACTTATTAGATCATCATAGCTCATAAGATTATTAGTAATATTATTAGTAGCTTAGTTATCAATTAGTATTGTGGAGTGGGTCGGGTCTTTACCCTCTGTCAGCTCGCTCCACAGTCCACTAGGGACATATTATGTAGGACTATATATACTCCCTTCCCACCCATGGGAAGGGTTGGACCTTTTCAATCTAATATTACACTAGTTCCTTTCTCTCTCTAAAAGGCTCCCACTTCTCTCTAGAAATCTAATCCATTCGATCCATACAAGCCTCTCAATAGTGATTCATGCATTGTGAATACCCTACAATTGGTATCAAGAGCCATGGTTAGGTCCATGAGAGTTGGTATTCACGGATTTGTGTAGTTTGTGAGGTGTTTTTACTTTTGGTCGATTTGGAGTTTTCAAAGTTTTTTTTTTTGTTCGGCTTGAGTAGTAGCATACATATCATTTTGTGCTTTGTTTAGTGATTAGAGGTTGTTTTATCTTGTATTTGTGTAGTTCTTTAGGCTTTTTCTTGGTTAGATTTGTAGGTTTTAAGTTTTTAGTTCGGTTTGTTTAAGTAGCATAAATTTCATCTTTGTACTTTGGTTAGTGATTAGAAGTTGTTTTACTTTGTACTTTCTTGATTAAGATTAGTATTAGAGTGGTATTTGGTGTTTGGATTCACAGATCCAAGAACCGTGTGGTGATTTTGGAGCAATTCGTGGGTTTTTTGTGGAAGTGTTCTTGAATGCGGTTTGTGTAGTTTGGACGTTCTTGAATGCGGTTTGTGTAGCATCGGGTACGCGGTTTGTCTTTATACTAGTTTAGGCAAAAGGACAAACGGCATTGATAGTGACAGGTTTGGAAGTTTGTGCCAACGCGGTTTGTCTCTACGGTGCGTACGCGGTTTGTGTCTACGCGGTTTGTCCTTCCAGTGTGAACTCGGTTTGTCTCTAAGGCGCACACGCGGTTTGTGTCAACGCGGTTTGTATATCCGGTGTGAACTCGGTTTGTCTATTTGGCACATACGCGGTTTGTGTCAACGCGGTTTGTATCTTTGGTGTGAACTCGGTTTGTATCTCCATTGTGAACTCGGTTTGTCTCTTGGCACATACGCGGTTTGTATATCCGGTGTGAACTCGGTTTGTCTATTTGGCGTATACGCGGTTTGTGTCTTTGGTGTGAACTCGGTTTGTCTCTTTGGCGCACACGCGGTTTGTGTCTCCTGTGTGAACTCGGTTTGTCTCTTAGGCACATACGCGGTTTGTGTCTACGCTGTTTGTCTAGGCGGTTTGTGTCTTGGTGATTTTAGAAATTCCCGCGAAAGATTCGATTTCTCGGTTAAATCACAAGATCAGTAAAATCCCGTAGTTACTATGGCTACCACATCAAGTACATCATCAGATGATATTCAAGCAGCAGGATCTGACACTCGTCCACCTATGCTAGATAGGACGGATTATGAGTCTTGGGCACAACGAATTAGACTTTACTGCTTGGGAAAAGATAATGGTGTTAACATTCTTAAGTCAATTGACGAAGGACCTTATCAGATGGGTACCACCAGAGACGTTGTTACAACTGGTGAAGATGGTACTGTAACTTGGGGCATCGACAGACCTAGAAACTACAATGATCTTAATGAAGAAGAAAAGAAGAGGTATGATGCCGATATTAGAGCCTCCAACATAGTTATTCAAGGTCTTCCAAAGGATGTATACAAGCTCATCAATTTTAACACTGAAGCCAAGGCTGTGTGGGACAACGTTAAAATGTTGCTGGCAGGGTCAGAACTCACAAAGGAAGATCGTGAGTCACAGCTGTATGATGAGTTCGAGCATTTCAAAATGAACCCAGGAGAAAATATCACAGATTACTATGTGAGATTTCATAAGTTGGTGAATGATATGAGGATGATCAGAATGACTATGCCCAACATCCAACTTAACTCAAAGTTTGTGAACAACATGACTCCGGAATGGGACAGATTTGTTACTGCCGTCAAACTCAACAAAGGTTTAAGGGAGACTAACTATGAACAGCTGTATGCTTACCTGCAACAACATGAGAAGCATGCTGCCTATGATCGGGTGCTGAGAGAAAAGTTGAATCCTTCAACTACGAATGACCCACTGGCTTTCATGACAAATGTACAACCAACAATCCAATCATCATCCAATCCAAGCTATCACCAACTTCACTCACAAGTACCTGCTATGAGTTCACAACTTGACTCAGGCTACTCTCAGACCGACAAAATGATTGACAACCTCACCAATCAAGTATCTCTACTGGTTCAACAGTTTCAAGCATCACTCCCTCAGACCAACAATCAGTTAAGGAATTCTTCCAACCCACGCAATCTAGCAATGGTAGAGGACGGGAAAATTGTGGTCCAGAATGTGCAAGGGAGAGCTGGTAGAAACATGGGTCGAGGTTATGTGCAGAACAGAGCAGGGAATGCCAATCAGGGGCAAGGGAAACAGATCAAGTGTTATAATTGTGGGGGGCTTGGACACATTGCTAGAAACTGCAATCAACCTAAACGTCCTCAGAACTCAGATTACTTCAAAGACAAGATGCTGTTAATGCAAGCTCAAGAAAATGGTGTTGTATTGGATGAGGAAGAGTTATTGTTCTTGGCAGGAGATGGAGGAAATACTTTTGATGAAGATGTGGATGAGAAACCTGTTCAGGATCTGGCACTTAATGATCCTAACATCTTCAAGGCAGATGACTGTGATGCATTTGACTCTGATGTGGATGATGAACCTACTGCTCAAACAATCTTCATGGCCAACTTGTCTTCCCTGGCCTCATCTCGTCAAGCTGGTTCTTCTAATGCATCCGTGATTTCTGAGGTACTAAAAATTTATGACACATATAATATTGTCGAGGGACATCAGATTCCCGAAGAAGTACATCAGGCAGTTGTTTCTGACTCAAGTGATGTTGATATGGAAAATAGCAATATTGTCTCATATGAACAGTATTTGAATAGCAACAACTCGCCTGATGTACCAAATGGTGAATCCTTTGTCAATAATGATGTGTGTGCTATGAATAATGTATGTGCCTTAGATAATGCGAGTAATGTAGATAATGCTTGTGTGTACCATGAGAACCAATTGCCTGTCCCTGATAATAACTTGATCACTAGACTATACATCTATAAAGAACAAGTTGCTATGTATGAACAGCGTGCTAAGTTTGAGCTTAATGATCGTGAGCAGAAATTAGAAGGTCAAATGAGTACACTTATTAAAGAGTCTAGAGTGCGAGAAGAAACATTAAAATTAGAGTTAAGTTCTCTGAAAAGTCAGCTAGAACAGTCTGTCATACAGAAACAAGAAGCACAAAAGTGTGTAACAACACTTAAGCAAGAATTCAAACAGAAAGAAACAACTCTTTTAAATAATTTCACTAGACTCAAGACGTTAAAAAATAAGCTTGAAGACAAGTTGTACACACAAAATCAAACCATACAAACTGCTCAAATGATTCATAAGCACAGAAAGTTGAGTGATAAGCACAGTAAAATCATGATAGGTGAACCTAAGTCAACCATCCTTAGGGACATGAAAGTACTTCAACCATCCCTATATGATGGTAATGTGATGCTTAGGCCTATACATGACCAACCTGAGCATATCTACACTGATGAAGAGGATGAGTTGAGTGATAAAACAAAAGAAAAAATGAATGAGAAAATGAGGGATCCTGAGTGCATAGCCAGACGAATAATAATCAAACCCCATGATTATTATGAAGAAAATCGTTTGACTGTGTTTGCTCCTCAAAAGAAGTTAACACCTGAGCAGATATTTTGGAAACAAGATAATGAAAAACTTAAGGAAGAAAAACTTAAGGCCAACACCCCCCTCATTAGAAAAGTTGCGTCCATAACAGTGTATCCTCCCAATACACCTAGGAATTTGGTGCCATTGTCTCTTCCCACAGAATGCAAAACCTTTATCAGCTTATATGTGCTTTGGCAATTGTTTGCTGACTTCGATAAAACATGTAAGAAGAGAATCACACCCACTGGCATTACGGAGGGGGAAAAGGTGTTTTGAACATGCAAAAAGGTGTTACTTAACTGAGGTCATGCCATTCTTTAAACTACTTAAAGAACACTTTGAAGGGTTGCAAACTGCCCTTAAAGCCGAAATAAATGAAATGAAAGTAGTGTTTAAAGATATGGAAAATGAGGTGAATGAACATGCAATAGAACTTAAGAGTCGAGAGATTGAAAGAAAAAACATACTCATCACTAATGACAACTTGATTGCTAAATGTATTGCACAAGATGTATTTTACACTGTCACTGATTCTGCATTGTCTGCTTGTCAATTTCATGAGTATGCTATTGCGTTAAATGTCACCCAGAATCGTGTTGTTGAGCTTGAGGGGGAGAATTTGAAATTGCTTGAAAAAATTCAAAAATGATGACCATGATAACATGGTTAAACGTTTTTCGAAACTAGAAGTTGATTATCTGAACTTGCAACTTAAACATCAACACTTAGAAGAAAAATGCAAAATATCAAATGTCAAGACATCCACGGATGCTCCTGAGTTTGATACATATTTTGAATTAAGCAAACGTGATGAATCAATTCAAGCTCACACGAACACGATTCGACTGCTGAGGGCCCAAATTGCCCAACTGAAATCCAACAAGCATGAAGTATATGGCACCAATAAACCTTCGTCTTCAGATTCTCAGAATTTTCAATATCAAAACACCATAAATAAGTTACATTATGAAAATGAGTGTTATCGAGAAGAAAATTCAAAGGTCAAACAACATTTCAAAGAGTTATATGATTCTATAAAAGTTACAAGAAACAATCACAATGATCAAATAACATCTTTGACAAATGAAATTGAGAATCTTAAGGCTCGGGTGAAAGGTAAAATGCCATGCACCACTTGTAATTGTGATGCACCAAAGGCTACTGATAGTAAGAAGTATGATGTTGATATTGGGCGCATTCCGATTAAGCTTAGAAATAACAGCCTTGTCCATCAAACATATCTAGATCATCTTAGAGAAGGCCTTGACACACTTCGTGAGGTAGTTGAAGAGGATAGGAATGATAAGCCACTTGATCAAGCAGTTGTCTATGCATGCAAACTCACGAAAAGGATTCAGGAAAACTTAGAATATGCCATAGGCTCAATTCCTAAGTTTAGAGGCCATAGAAATAGATTTGTGGCATCATCATCCAATGTTGTGAACAAGCATGTAGCCTTTGATCTACCAACCAAAACATCAGAACCCAACACATCATTATCAGGAAGGCATGTGACAGAAAAACAAACTAATGTTACCTTCGATACTTCTACAGGAGTAAAAAGTGACACCCAAGCTAGCGGGTCAAGGTCTAGAGGAAATGAAAGAAAGGATATGACTGCGCCAGCTAAGAATGATCACTTGAAGAATGTAGAAGCCCAACCTAGGAACAATAAGTTTACAATGAGTAGAATGAATCGTGTTGATTCTAGTATCAAAAGTACTGTAATTAATTCGAATTCTAATGCTATCTGTAAAACTTGCGACAATTGTTTAATTTCTGCTAATCATGATGAATGTGTTGTGTCTTTCCTGATGTCTTCTGCATCATCCCATGTTAAGAATGGTAGGATAACTGATGCATGCAAAAAGGTTTGGAAAGCAACAGGAAAAACATTTGCTAGCATAGGCTATCAATGGAGACCCACTGGAAGGAAATTCAATTTAGGAAAACAGTGCACGTTACCTAAAATGAATAAGCATAAAATTGTGAAAGTTAAGGAATGGAGACCCACTGGAAGGAAATTCAATTTAGGAAAACAGAGACCATTACCTAAAATGAATATGCATAAAATTGTGAAGAAAATGGAATGGAGACCAACTGGTAGAATCTTGCCTTTAGAATCACAATGCCTTCCATCTAGGTCTTGTCCTGTCTCAAGTTCTGTCTCCACAGTAAAGATAGTAGCATCTGTGAAATCTGTGATTCCTGAATATGTGTGTGCTGACCAATTGGACCCCAATTGCACTTGGGGGTCCACATTTTTCAATTATCCATTGTTGTCTGGTTTCAAATGCAGGTCGTACAAATCGTCCTGTGGTATTTGGACTCAGGCTGCTCAAAACATATGACTGGAGATCGCTCACGGCTCAAGAACTTCGTGAAAAAGTTCATCGGGACAGTTAGATTTGGGAACGACCACTTTGGTGCTATTATGGGTTATGGAGATTATAAGTTTGGTAATAGTGTAATCTCAAGGGTATATTATGTGGAAGGACTAGGACACAATCTGTTTTCTGTGGGTCAATTTTGTGATTCAGATCTAGAAGTGGCTTTCAGAAAGCATACATGTTTCGTCAGAGAATTGGATGGTTTAGATCTCCTCAAGGGCAGTCGGGGCACCAATCTATACACCATCTCGATTGAAGAAATGTTGAAGTCCTCTCCTATATGCTTGCTCTCTAAAGCCTCTAAAACAAAATCATGGCTGTGGCATCGTCGTTTGAACCACTTGAACTTCGGTACCATTAATAATCTTTCCCGTAAAGATCTTGTTAGAGGGATGCCCAGACTGAAATATGAGAAAGATCATCTCTGCTCTGCATGTCAACTGGGTAAAAGCAAGAAACAAACCCACAAGCCTAAAACCATCAACACCAACTTGGAAGTTCTTCACACCCTCCACATGGACTTGTGCGGTCCAATGAGAATACAAACCATAAATGGAAAGAAGTATGTTCTGGTGATAGTAGATGATTATTCTCGGTTCACATGGGTAAAGTTTTTGAGAACCAAGGACGAAACTCCAGAGGTTATCATTAAACTGATAAAACAGCTGCAAGTAAGGCTAGATAAAACTGTCAGAATCATCCGCACAGATAATGGTACTGAGTTTGTTAACCAACAACTCCGTAATTTCTATGAAAATATTGGCATCACGCATCAGAAAAGTATCCCTCGCACGCCTCAACAGAACGGGGTGGTTGAACGAAGGAACCGTACTCTGGTGGAAGCTGCAAGAACCATGCTTATATTTTCAAAGACACCGATGTTTCTCTGGGCAGAAGCTATTGCAACAGTATGTTACACTCAAAACCGATCCCTAATTCATCCGGCTCATGAGAAGACTCCCTTCGAGTTAATTCATAACAAGAAACCAGATCTCTCCTTTCTGCGTGTGTTTGGTGCTCTTTGCTATCCAACTAATGATAGTCAAGACTTGGGAAAGTTAAGAGCTAAAGCAGATATAGGTATTTTCGTTGGATACGCACCTGACAGTAAAGGGTATCGAATCTACAATAAAAGGACCCGTAAAATCATGGAAACCATTCATGTTACGTTCGATGAGCTGAGTGAGCTACCTGTTTCAGGACAAATCAGTTCTGGACCCGATCTTCACCTTTTGTCTCCTGGACCCATTAGTTCAGGACTTGTACAGAATTCCACGCCTGCAGATTCTTATGTGCCTCCTACATGTGAGGAGTTGAAGAAGTTATTCGATCCTATGTTTGATGAATACTTTGAGCCAACGAATGGAACCATCCCGAGTGAACCAGATATAATTCCTATGGATGAGGTTCAAGCCCCACAAGGCTCAGAAGGCCCTGCAGCTTCAGTATCAGTCAGTCACAATGCTCCTGCTGCCAGTCAATCGCCTTCGTCATCAAACACTCAAACTTCTCCAGTAATGCAAGAATCTTCAGATAATAATCCTTTGGGAGTTAATCCTTTTGCTCCTGTTGAAGAGGCTCCTTTTGAAAACATATTTGCTCCTGAACATTCATCAGACACATCCTTACCTGAGGAACACAGCACTGCTACATCTGTTCATAACCATCAACCTCACGATCATCTCAGGAAATGGACCAGTGATCATCCAATCGACAACATCATTGGCAATCCCTCACGTCCAGTATCTACACGTAATCAACTAGCCACTGATGCACTATGGTGCTTCTTCAATTCCGTACTGTCTAAAGTCGAACCAAAGGATGCCAAAGAAGCAATGACTAAAGATTGCTGGTTCCAGGCCATGCAGGATGAAATCCATGAATTTGATCGACTTGAAGTTTGGGAATTAGTGCCTCCTCCGGAGCGTGCAATGATCATTGCTTTGAAGTGGATCTTCAAAGTGAAGCTTGACGAGTATGGTGATGTCCTAAAGAACAAGGCACGGCTAGTTGCTAAAGGGTTTAGACAAGAAGAGGGCATTGATTTTGAAGAATCGTTTGCTCCGGTTGCTAGAATTGAAGCCATAAGAATCTTCCTGGCAAATGCTGCGAGTCGTAATATGATAGTCTACCAGATGGATGTCAAAACGGCATTCTTGAATGGTGACTTAAAGGAAGAAGTTTATGTGAGTCAACCTGAGGGATTCGTGGATGCTGAACACCCTACTCATGTTTACCGCTTGAAGAAGGCTCTTTATGGGCTAAAACAGGCGCCAAGGGCATGGTATGATACATTGTCCAAGTTCCTCCTAGCGAACAGATTCTCCAAGGGTGTTGTTGATCCTACACTATTCACCAGGAAGTCAAGAAACCATCTACTGCTAGTTCAGATATATGTAGATGATATCATCTTTGCTTCAACGGATCCTGGTGAATGTGATAGTTTCTCAAAGGAGATGAATTCCAAATTCCAAATGTCCATGATGGGACAAATGTCATTCTTCTTAGGACTACAAGTTTCTCAAAGTCCCGGAGGCATATTCATCAATCAATCCAAATACGCCAACGAGATCCTGAAAAAGTTTGGATTCCATTCAAGTGAACCTGTTGACACTCCCATGGTTGATAGAACGAAGCTGGATGAAGATCCTTCAGGGATTCCAGTTGATATAACACAGTATCGAAGCATGATTGGATCTTTGATGTACATCACGGCTAGCAGACCAGATCTTCTGTTTGCTGTGTGTATGTGTGCTCGGTATCAATCCAGACCAACCAAGAAGCATGTTGAAGCAGTGAAAAGGATCTTCCGATATCTTCAAGGCACGGTTCATATGGGTCTCTGGTATCCTAAGGACACTGCAATGGAGTTAACGGCATACGCAGATGCTGATCATGCGGGATGTCAAGACACTCGTCGAAGTACTTCAGGAGGAGCTCAATTTTTAGGGGAAAAGTTGGTTAGTTGGTCTTCTAAGAAACAGATGAGTACTTCCATATCATCTACTGAAGCTGAGTACATTGCTATGTCTGCTTGCTGTGCACAAATCCTTTGGATGCGATCACAGCTTTCGGACTATGGATTCTCATACAACAAAATTCCCCTATATTGTGACAACAAAAGCGCCATTGCTCTTTGTTGTAACAATGTTCAGCACTCCAGGTCAAAACACATCGACATCAGGCATCACTTCATCAGGGAACAGGTGGAAAAAGGAATTGTGGAGCTATACTTCGTAAGGACTGAGTTTCAGTTAGCTGACATCTTCACCAAGGCACTCCCAAGAGAAAGGTTTCAGTTTATTCTCCCACGCCTTGGCATGAAAAGCATGACTCCTGAAACCCTCAAGTGTCTTCAGGAAGAAAAGGAGGAGTAAAGGATTGTCTTCTTATATCCTTGTACATAGTTGTATATATCTTAAATCAAAAAGAAAAATACAAAAATATAAAACCTATAAAAACCATAAAAATCGAAAAATCAGAAAATACCAAAAATAGTTCTACCTAGGCATGTCTTCTGTTTATCGATAACATTTACGTATCTAGAAATGTCATTCAACAATGGCACGGATTCTTAAATGAAGCTCGAGCAGAAGTTATACTAATCAGTTAAAACATGTCTTAATGGCTTGCAGTTACTTCATACTGCAACCCGCACTGTACAATGGGGAAAGCATGTCGCCAAAAAGACAGCTGTTTCTCCAACCGGGTGATGTTCACCTGGGCATGGATTACTTTATATCCATGTTCTCCCGACTTGATGTACGTTTCAGTGCGTCATTTCGTGTATTAGAAGAGAAGTCTTCTTTACATCAGACTATTTATCTTGTTTGATTCTTCAAGAGAGTCTTGATGTTACACAAGGTGGTCAACTGACTTAAATTTTCAAATTTCTGACACCTTACCAAATTTGTGCAACATCAGCAGTGACACTCTCTCGTTGTTTCAGGGGGAGCATCGTATGCTCCTAAATCAGAATACATTTAAACCTGACCACATTTTCTCCTGAATTTTTCTAAACGTATTTAAATCAATTAGGATCACAAATCTCAAATGGTTTGAAATTTTTGATCGGGGGAGAGAATGTGATTTAAATAGGAAATTCTGATAAAATGTGATGATTTGGTAATTAATGTAAGCTCTCCCGTATGTGCTAAACCATTTTGCATATCAAGGCACATATTGAGGGGGAGCAAAATGTTTTGGTCATAAAAGCAAGCTCCTCCATATGTACGAAAATCTTTCTTATATCAATGCATATATTGAGGGGGAGCAAAATGTTTTGGTCATAAAAGCAAGCTTCTCCATATGTACGAAAATCTTTCTTATATCAATGCATATATTGAGGGGGAGCAAATGGTTTTACAAAACAATGGATTATGGCATCTTGTGTGAACAAGGCTCAGACTTCACCTAAGAATTGACGAAACTTGAATTGTCATCAATCGAAAGGATACGCCTTGGCCGGGTAATAATTTCAAGCTGGTCTAACCAGTGATGTAAGCGTGTCTCGAAAAAGATGTATCTGAGTAGAGTGTACCGTTTCGAGAAACTTTCTATGGACTTGACCAGGACGGGTAATAATTTCAAGCTGGTTTAACCAGTGATGTAAGCGTGTCTCGAATCGGTCATGTTCACTGAAAGTGGATCAATTCAAAAAGTGCGAGCTCTACCTAACATGTGCAAATTTATAAAACAATCAACCAAGCACATGTTGAGGGGGAGCATTTGAAAAATATAAAACTCTCAAGTGTTTGCAAAAATGTGTTTCAGAATCATGAACACTTTGAGAGATTTTTCAAAGATTTGGTTTGGCAATTGTGGATGAATACCAAAGACCGACCATTTTAATTAATGCATGGAGTTATAAGGATGGTTAGGTTAGGCTCAAGTTCCCACGATCCCGCCAGAGCCGGAGGGATCTACCCAGGGACAATCCACTAGTTAGTGTAGAAGTCCTTAGGTATGATTAAAAAGGAGAAATGTGCATAAGGGAATAGTGCCGACTGAGATGGAGCTAACACTGGAACAAACCCAACAAGGTGTTAGTTTTGAAGTCTCGGTAAGCACTGAAGGGGTTGAAGAATGAAAAGGAATTGTAAAGAGAAAGGGTGAAAAGAAATAGCCCTCCTTACAACTTAGGCAGAAACCGGGTCAATACATATGCTGTCAGAATCACTTAGTTGATTGCTGGAATTGAAGACAAAGTATCATGGACCCAGTGATACGCTGCACAACCCTCCCTAGCCACTCAAGGTCCCTCAAAGGATTCTTGTTTCAATTGTCACGGAGTTCAATACATTACTATCGTCTCTCTCACTCCGAGTTAGATGATATTGAAAAGGTGGCAGTCCTCTCCAGCCTCCGATCACCAAATCAAAACGCACAATAGAGTCTAGAGCCACGAGATGCATAATAAGATCTCATAGGGACACAAATTATTTCTACACTGGGTGTTCAACATTAAGGACACCAGTTGTAATCTTAAGAGTCCTACGCAGATCGTAGCAATTTGCCAGAACATTTATGAGAGAATTTACTTATGTAATTCTCAATGATTGAATGGAAATTCCTGCCAGGGTCAACATCAAGCAGCCCTGAAAGCAGGTCACTTCGGTAATTCCTCGTGGATTACGCTTAGTGGTCGCGGCGGTTTCAACCGGTCTACAGTCGTGGAGTGATCTCCAGCGACTCACCTAATCGTTGATTTACTACGGTAAAATCTTAAAAAGCCCTCTGTGGGTTTTCGATTAGGAACGGTCTTGGTAAGGATTAGAGAGAGTTTTCACAATATGCTGTTGACTGTCTCGAAGTCCAAACTTGTAAGTACCGGTCGAATTATTGCTAACTGTCGTATGCAGGAACTTCTGGCGATTGTAGCTGTGGAAAGCTGTAGCTGGTTGCTGTTGTAGCTGGTTGCAGAAAAGATGCCAATCCATCACCACATGTTCACACCTCATCATCATCAAAGAAGTCATGATCACCCTAAAAGACCTTAAACACAGCTTCTGCTAACTCTGATGCTGAAGATCATGACCCCATATCGTGTGAGCATGTCGGCTCTAAGTATATTTCATCACATGGAGTATTACTACAGAAAGATGACTTGGAGACTCAAGTGGGATGATACGTTCAGAGATTATTCAAAGTTCATCCAAGACAAAAGAGAAGTCATCTTCAGATCACTGATGTTTGCACAGCAATCTATGACATTGAAGATTCAATGAGTACAAGCTATGATGTCAAGATCCAAGGAAGAAGTGCTGAATTTCAGAACATTACTTCTGGGGTGACCTCCCTTAGGGGGAGATTGTTAGGAATATGAATATTCAGCAGAAGATTCGGTCACCCCGAGTACTTATTAGATCATCATAGCTCATAAGATTATTAGTAATATTATTAGTAGCTTAGTTATCAATTAGTATTGTGGAGTGGGTCGGGTCTTTACCCTCTGTCAGCTCGCTCCACAGTCCACTAGGGACATATTATGTAGGACTATATATACTCCCTTCCCACCCATGGGAAGGGTTGGACCTTTTCAATCTAATATTACACTAGTTCCTTACTCTCTCTAAAAGGCTCCCACTTCTCTCTAGAAATCTAATCCATTCGATCCTTACAAGCCTCTCAATAGTGATTCATGCATTGTGAATACCCTACAGGATTCGATCATGTATTTGTAATTTTGTCGCCTTTTCTGGAATATGAGATCGATAGAGATTAAAAAGGATGATCAACCCTTAACCAACAAACCCTTTTTACCGCTTAAGACTTGTTACTCCTTGGCTTTAGTGGGGGAGATGCGTATACTTGCCAAGCCTATGATAGAATATTCGTCACGACTAAGCAACTAAACGACTTAGAATTGTTTTACATTAAAAATTATTTTGGTTTCTACTTCGTTAAGTGTTGGTTGCGTGATTATGACAAAACGAATACATGCTTAAATATAAAAATAAATCCTAATATCTTTTAGGATACATTTTCATACGATTAATTCTAAGGTTTACTTGGGGACAAGTAAAGTTCAAGTGGGGGGATATTTGATGAACTCAAATAAGTACATTTTATTATCATCATTTATCCTATTTATTTGACTTGTTTTATTATATTATCTATGAGAATCGATACATTAATGTTTACTTTAGTGATTCTCAGGTAAAAACAAGCATTATGTGAAACTTGGCGATTTTGGACTAATTATGGAGCAAAACAAGCAAGATATCAAAAGCCTACTGAAATCCAGAAGATCAAGCTCGTTCTACTCCAGATACGCCGCATTATACTTCTAACATACGGCGTATCACTATCAAGATTTCACAAGTTACAATCCAAGACAGCTAAAGTACATGCGCCGCATACAAAGATCAAGATACGCCGCATCTGAAGACGGTGTACGAATATTCCAGAATATATTAATCTTGGACCCCACGCGAAGTTAAGTCAATGCGCCGCATCTATTCACTCAATGCGCCGCATCTATCCCTCAGACAGAAACTATAAATACCCCAAGGTCAGACGAATTTAAGAGACTTTTTGCATAACCCTAGAGCCGAATTCAGACGACCAAGCAGCACAAGACACACCTAAACGAAGATACAAGAGCTGTAAGAAGGTCCTGCATGTATTCAATTCATTAAGTAGTTTTGTTTTATTGTTTTAGTACACTTTAATTCATCAGGATTGATGGGCTTGTGTCATGTGACTACGGAAGATCATGCACTCCCCTTAATATTGCTTTCCCATTAATTAAAGTTTATATGTTGATGTCTTTGGTGACTTTTATTAGTGCATTGATAACCTCTGTGTCTAGCTGAGTCTTGCTTGGGTCGCCATGCCCCTTCCTCGCCTATTTATTAGAGACGCTTAAATGAATAGGATAGACATAAGTAATCATTAAGGGTTTACTCGCCGATAAGATTAGAGCCAACGAGAAAGGTTTAATTATATACACTTCACATAAAACTATCAATAAAACAAGTGACAAGCTACTTAATTATCAGGACAGGTCTTCTTATTGTCTCGAGTATCTATCTGTGTACGTGTGTGCTAATTGCTGATTCGTGCTCATTAGTTTAGTTTTCTACTTAATTATAACCAAACCGTGCCAGTCTCTCAGGCTGAACCCCCTTGCGTTAGATTCGGTTGTATAGCTAACTTAGGATATTAAAATACTGATTAGAATAACTAGATAATACGTTCCACTCTTAGTGATCGACACTCTACTTACCATTATATTCTTACTGACCGGGTACACTGCTCATTAAGTGTGTGTGTTATTGATAAGTCGGCTAAATATAAATTTAAAACTTGAGTAGGCATTAATACTGCTAAACCGCAACGACACACGCGCGCATCAGTATGATTAAAAATGGAGATATGAAATGAAAGGAGAAAGAAGGGGTTGAAGAATTAAAAAGAAAAGTAAAGAAAATGGTGAAAAGAAATAGCCCTCCATTTGTTCAACCTTAGGGCAGACACCGGGTTCAATACATAATCTACTGGTTGGTTGGGCATCACCAGTATTGAAAATAAAAGTCGTCATGGACCCAGTGACGCACTGCACTAAACCTTCTAGCCACTCAGGTGTCTCTCAAAAGACACTTGTTTCATTTCACACGAAGAACCTTTCATCATCTATCGACCTCTAACTACGAGATGTGTTGATATTGAAAAGGAGGCATTCTGCTCCATGCCTCCGACGACCAAACAAATGTGCATTGAATTGAGTCTAGAGCCATGAGATTCATCAAAGATCTCTTCGGTACACTTACTATACACTGGCTGTTCAACAATAAGAACACCAATTGTAAATCATAAGAGTGTCCTTCGCAGATCTTAGCAATCAGCCAACAACATTCATGAGAGAAACCACAAATGTGATTTTCAGTGATTGAATGGAAATCCTGCCAGGGTCAACATCAAACAGCCCTGACAGCAGGTCACTTCGGTAATCCCTTGTGGGTTATGCTTAGTGTTTGCTCCAAAAATGGTCTACATACGTGGGGTGATCTCCAGCGACTCACTGAATCGTAGGTGCACTTCGGTGTATCCATGTAAGCCCTTTCGGGGGTATCCGATTTAGAACGGCCTGGGCAAAGATTAGAGAAAGTCTTCACACTATGCTGTTGACGATCTCGAAGTCTGAGCCTGTAAGTGCCGGATGATTTATTGCTAACTGTTTACTTGCAGCAAATCATGAATACCTGGAGTTCCACCATCCTTCAATCATGCACATATCCTGAATAAAAGTTCTCACAAAGACTAAGGAATAGCAAAAGTTTAAATAAATTAAAGAAAAGTCAAAGATCAAGTACGTTAACCTTTCACAAGTCAAAGATCAAGCTTATGAAGAGAGAACTACGTGATATATGAAGAACAAAAGTCAAAGAACATATGAGCATGGTGGAAAAGACGTAAAGACACCAGAATTGAAGACTATTGGAGGACGGCAGATCATTATCATACCATATCATATCATATCAAGAACTAAGGAACAAAGATGCAAGAGACATCTGAAGCCAAGAAGCAAAGACGACGTCAAGCAACCTTGATGACCAATACTTAATGGAGATTGTTGGGAACACGTTTTGTATTATCAAGTATTGATCATTATGTAATAGGTTGCTTAGGCCTTTAGGTTTGTTTTATGGCCCAACCTGTGTAGAAGACCCATGGGCTGTGTCTTGTTATTTATTTTAATTATGTTTTAATTAGGGCTTAGAGCCCATGCCTTGTAAAACTATAAATACCCCCTCCCATTCAAGGGAGAGGGTTGGTTGGTTGAAGAGCTAAACATTTCACTATTATTTGTTAATCATCCTTCCACTCTCATTCTCTCTCTACTTTCTTTCACTAGATCTAGATCTAATTAGGTAGCTTGTGTGATTAATTAATAGTTTCATCATCATTGATCCAAGCTATGCTTGAGATTCAATGAGAGGATGTTCATATCAACTAATACTAAGTATTATTGTTTGTTTAGTATCCATACTATCTCTATTACAAAGCAAACATATATATAGGTAAAAAATACAAAGACACCATGTGATTGTTGATGAGATGTCAGCATAAGTTGGTCCCTCATCGTCTTCCTCTTTTGGAAAAGCACCAACCATCCTTTTGAAACAGTCATAACAAATATTTCAACTCTTTTTGCAATTTCTTGTACTTTGTCTGACTTCCCTTTTTGGAAGTTCCCGCCTATATTTTCCAGTCTGTTTGTAGAGATAACGTCTTCAGGGTCACTGAGACATTTGTCAAATCTCAGTGACACTGGAGTTGTTTGTAGCTCATATACTTTACTCACTGACACCGCATCAGTAAGTAAAGTGTTTCTTCAATACAAAGAGCTTTATACAACACTTACTGAATCTGTATCAGTGAGTGACCCACTATTTTATTTAGTGAGTTAGACTATTTTATTTTCAAATCCTTGTGAGAGTAATTGGGTCAATTTCTTGACCCAACAATCTCCCCC
Source organism: Artemisia tridentata subsp. tridentata (assembly GCA_021014915.2). Classification (NCBI taxonomy): domain Eukaryota; kingdom Viridiplantae; phylum Streptophyta; class Magnoliopsida; order Asterales; family Asteraceae; genus Artemisia; species Artemisia tridentata. The sequence continues at coordinate 299,361,955 of CP139504.1, forward strand.
TATTTGAATATACAAATAGCCTAGGTGAAACAGGTTGTGGTTTAAAGTTAAGGTTTAGGGAATAGATTTAGTGACTGGTGTTGGTACCTGAGGTTCAGTGAGTAAGAGTAAGGTTCTTGTGGTTCAATGATTGGGTTCAGTGAGTAGGGGATCAGGGGGTTCAGTGACCTGGTTCAGTAAGTGAGGGTTCAGTGGGGTAGGTTCAGAGATTCAGTGACCTGGTTCAGTGAGCAGGGGTTCAGTGACCAAGGGTTCAGTGACTAGGGGTTCGGTTTTCGGTGGCCTGGATTCACTTTGACAGGTTCAGTGCTTGGGGTTTAGTATTGTGTTTCAGTGAGCAAGAGTGACATGGTTTAGTTTTGTTTATCCACTGATACTTTAGTGTCCACCCTCATTTTTGCTCCCTGATGAACTATCCAACACTTCTGAACAATTTATCCTTTCCATATCAGTCTCCCATTTCTTTCTTTTCTAAAGCCCATTAGTCAGCTAATGCCCACTCCCGATCTCTTATTATTGCCTGAGTCGTTCTCGGCTTGTCTGCAAATCCCCACTGAATAAAATCAACATACCCTGATAATCAATTATCAGCTACCCCTATCAGTTTTAACAACTCCCTGATCCATTCACTTCCTGAGTCACACTCATTTCCCTTAATTCGTTTACCACTCCCTGATGTCTTTACGAATTTAGTGCCTGACGACCTTTTTCTAGTTCAGAGACTCTTTAATAGACTCACTTCAACATTCAGTCACACCATTCTCAGTGACACACAGAGTTACAAACATTCTCAGTCACACAACTTTCTGCCTAACCTCTCAACTACTTCCTTGACTTTTTTCAGGGACACATTTCAGTCACACTTTCAACCTTGTCATTCGTGAGTCACAAGCTCACTTAGCTCTAGCAAGCATTTTTAACAACACTCAATGACTGGTCTAAGTCATCAGTCCCATTGTATTGTCATTTTCATCCCGTCTGAAATCCAACAGCTTTAATCCAAGCTGCCAAACCATGAATCTTGAACAACACATCTGATTATCATCACAACTCCCTAAAAATTATCAATCACCTTTTAAGCATCATTTTCCAATGATAATATCACAATCGATTCACTCTCTGATTCGATTTGACTTCACACGAATTAACAGCCTCCCTCTTATTACCGAATAACCCTCTTATCCTTTTAACACTTATACTCTCAAACACCACAGATCCAGATTCGAAACTCCTTTCCATCTCAGCTTGTGACAGTAGCAACCTCTCTTCTGGGTTTTTCTTTGGCTTTTTCACAGTCTTCACCTGTAACACCCCAACCTGACAAGGGTTAAGATATCACATTCATGGTGTCAAACAGAACATACACAAGCGGAAGACTTTAATAATACAATTAAATTCAAAGGTTACAAATGAAATATAAGGTAAAAGAAATACAAGGATTACAACAAAGGTACAATAAGTCTAGAAATGAAAATCTCCAAGTCAACTCTAATCCAAGGTAGCTATCAAAGGTGTAGTCCTCTAAGAGCTCTTATGCACTCTTCACTCATATCCCAGCTTCCCTCTAAAACCTGCCGCGGTGAAAAGAAATGCGGCTGAGCTTAAAAAGCCCAGTGAAAGGATATATGATAATAGAAACAGATATATAAATGTGAAGTTCAAATGAAGTACAATGGGGAAACATAAGTAGGCATAATGTAATGTAAGGGAAAACATAGCGTATAGGTTAAGTAATAGGAATCTATACAGTCGCCTGCATAAACAGAATCATAATACCATTGGCTCAAAACATAACATAGTCTTCACTTCTCATAAATCAAAAAGAGGGGAGGCCTCTTAAGTTACATAAATGGAGTAGCGAACTCCCATGTGTGTATGGCATGTATTGCACACAATTACCATACACCAGATACAAAACATATACAACATATGTAACAGATATAGATCCAGATCTAGGATGCATCCATACGCCCCTGCAGAAATCATAATCATTGTGGACAAACATAATACATAATAAAAAGGGACGTGATGGGTCATCACTCCCCCACCCTAGAGTCATGCCATTGGTGCATCAATGACATGGTCATGGAACCCCCATGACTAGTGATACAGATACAGAATACATAATAAGAGCCATCATAATCACATCAAGGGTTTATAGCAAAGGTTCATGTCCAAAGGTTCATAGCGAGGTTCATATCAAAGGTTCATAATGAAGGTTCATAACTATGGTTCATATCAAAAGTTGTAAGTCACAAAGGAAACCATAAAGATAAGGTCAGAATATACGTACCTTAAGGAAAAAGACAATGAATGAAATAACCAAGAATCACACGGAACAGAAGCTGCTCCCTCTTCACAGAACCAATATGAATTAATCATCACTTATTACTTATAAGCTCATTTTAATCTGATTTCATAATTTAGGTTTCTTTCTATTTTTAGAAACTTTCCATTTTTAGTAAATTTCCATATTTAGTAAGTTTCCATATTTAGTAACTTTCCATATTTAGTAAGTTTCCATATTTAGTAAGTTTCCATATTTAGCAAGTTTCCATATTTAGCAAGTTTTAACACGACTTCCTAATTTAGTTAAATTGGGTTTAGGGTTTGGGATTATCAAATAGGTTTAACATAATCACACACAAGTCAACACGTCATTAACAAGTCATACACGAAATAGAAACAAGTATTGGGCATCAAGCATCAAAAGAAACACCTTGGACATATAAGCAATAAATGCATTCTTGTTAACTAATTTTATCATAAAATTCAGCCCACTAAATGAATTCTAAAAACGTATCAGAAGCCCAATCCAAAAATCCACAAAATTACCACAGAAGCCCACATGTCTTAGGAGTCTACTGGAACTTTTAAATATTTTATTATTAAGTGTACCACCCTTTTGAAAATCGTTTATTCTAACATGTTCAGATTCGTAACTGCAGCTATACTTCAAAAGTATGCACTTAAAAACCTAACCATATTACTTCATAAAATTCTACAAAAATTCCAGGAGGTAGTCCACATATGATATATAATTCCTGTATATTTTTGACCTCTAATTTGCTATGGTTTAGAAATGAAAAATCATAGAACATGACTGAAAAACAACTCAGCAACTACATTTTAACATATGATCACATTAAATTCAAAAAAACATCCAAATCAAACTCAAATTCGTTCAAACCAATTGGAACACTTTACTAGGACCCTAAACTGAGTTTAAAAACAAAAATCCAGAATTAAACATCAATTAAACTCATTTCATGATGCATACCAATTCGACTATTGCTGCTGTCCCAACTAAAAACAACACATGAACCCTAATTCCCTTTTCCTTTTAATCTAATTAATTCTTGTGATCAATATACATGATATATACAGAATTTCTTCATCAAAAACATATCTACAACATCTCATATGAATCATCCAAGACCAATAACAAAAGCATCCACACAAGTACATCAAATAACAACATCAAAATTCACAAAAGCCCTAATTCTTACACGTTAACATCCATGATTTCATGTGACGATTTTTTTAGGGTTAACAAGAAGCATAATAAACGAATTAAGATGTGTATTAAACATGTTATTAATTTGGTTTCATGATGACAAAAATTCAGGTTCATGATCATATATATATATGTCGATTTGAGAAAAGAAAATAAAAGATGATACCTTGATCTTAAGGAGGCAATAACAAGGAGAATAACAACCCTAGAATTCCAATATTCGATTACCCATGAATTAACAACAACAAAACCCTTGAATCCTTTGTTCTTGAGAGAAGATTGAAGCAAGACTTGTTTTTTTTCTTGTTGGTGTCGTACAGTAGAAGAGGGGAAATGATGAACCGAGTTTTTGGGATAGAAAAAAAAGAAGCGTATAATTTATTTTGGCAAGGATCCAATTGTGATTAAATTTCCTGATCTTTGATGGAGAGAATTATGGGCTTAATTGATCTCCATTTAATTTGTACCAATCATGTATTTCTTGGGCTTGTAGGGCGTCCAACATTTTGATGGGCTAGGTAGTTTTTTTTTTTTTTTTTTTTTTTTTTTTTTTTTTTTTTTTTTTTTTTTGTTTTTTTTTTTTGTAGTTCGTAACAATATGATTATTATGTATGAATTAGGTTAATTTGTATTTACATTCATAACAAGTAGTAATTAAAATGTGTGAATGACATATGGTTAAATTTTTATACTTAGGTTAAGACATATATATTTGTCCTTGTATAATTCATTTATGCTCGAATACTTCAAAAATTTTGAGGGAAAAATGGGAATTTCAAATGAACGGAAATTTAGGGTTTTACATCACCGGTTGATGGAATAAAATATGTATATCAGTTTACATCTTTGTTTGTGAAGAATAAATTTTTTTTAAGGATCTGGGTTTTGGTCTTGAGTTTTGTATAAGTGATGGTCTGGGTTTCGTTTTTTTTTCTTTTTGGATCGAAAGTTATGATGAGAGATTGAGAGAGTCGTAACGATTTTATGATTATGTAAGTTTCTTTTTATTTTTTATTTTTTTTATTTTTTTTATAGGTGTGTCGATGATGGTGGTGGTTTTGTGTTGATGAGGAAGGTGATTTTCAGATCTGTTTTCGTAGATCTATCTGGGTTTTGTGTTGATGAACAATTTTTTTTTTTTATTGTTATTTTTTTTTTTTTTTTTGAGGTGAGCGGATTTTTTGTGTTTGATGTATTGTGTATGTGGGATTTGGGAGTTTTTTGGTTTGAAGGATTTGTTTGGAGGGGATAAGATATGTGTGGTGGTGTGTGTTATTTTTGGGGTTCAGGGAAGGTTTAGGATAAGGTTATGTGTATGTTAGTCACCAATAAATGTGTCTCTCCCCCTCAAAAATTGCAACAGCAGTAGCAGTTTTGAAAATCTAACATTTATTTTTGACATTGAAGAATGTTATCAGCAGCCACTTGAACGGATCTAGATCATGATTGATCCACCCGCTCTGATATCACTTGTTGGTCCATGTAAATTGAGTAAATCTTGATAAAAATAAAGAACAAATTCATTAATAATGATGAACAACAATTACAAGATTACTCAATTTACACTTGACTACATGATAACATCTTCAGCTTCTTCAAGGGGATAATTGCGGTATACTATCCCCATTGAAATGACAAATAAACTCTCATTGATCCAAGCTATGCTTGAGATTCAATGAGAGGATGATCCTATCAACTAATACTAAGTATTATTGTTTGTTTAGAATCCATACTATCTCTATTACAAAGCAAACATATATATAGGTAAAAAAATACAAATACAAAGACATTTGTCAAATCTCAGTGACACTGGAGTTGTTTGTAGCTCATATACTTTACTCACTGACACCGCATCAGTAAGTAAAGTGTTTCTTCAGTACAAAGAGCTTTATACAACACTCACTGAATCTATATCAGTGAGTGACCCACTATTTTATTTAGTGAGTTAGGCTATTTTATTTTCAAATCCTTGTCAGGGTAATTGGGTCAAATTCTTGACCCAACAATCTCCCCCTATTTGAATATACAAATAGCCTAGGTGAAACAGGTTGTGGTTTAAAGTTAAGGTTTAGGGAATAGATTTAGTGACTGGTGTTGGTACCTGAGGTTCAGTGAGTAAGAGTAAGGTTCTTGTGGTTCAGTGACTGGGTTCTGTGAGTAAGGGATCAGGGGGTTCAGTGACCTTGTTCAGTGAGTGAGGGTTCAGTGGGTAGGTTCAGATATTCAGTGACCTGGTTCAGTGACCAAGGGTTCAGTCACCAGGGGTTCAATGACCAGGGGTTCGGTTTTCAGTGACCTGGGTTCACTTTAACAGGTTCAGTGCTAGGGGTTCAGTATTGTGTTTCAGTGAGCAAGAGTGACATGGTTTAGTTTTGTTTATCCACTGATACTTCAGTGTCCACCCTCATTTTTACTCCCTGATGAACTATCCAACATTTCTGGACACTTTATCCTTTCCATATCAGTCTCCCATTTCTTTCTTTTCTAAAGCCCATTAGTCAGCTGATGCCCACTCCCGATCTCTTATTATTGCCTGAGTCGTTCTCGGCTTGTCTGCAAATCCCCACTGAATAAAATCAACATACCCTGATAATCAATTATCAGCTACCCCTATCAGTTTTAACAACTCCCTGATCCATTCACTTCCTGAGTCACTCTCATTTCCCTTAATTCGTTTACCACTCCCTGATGTCTTTACGAATTTGGTGCCTGACGACCTTTTTCTGGTTCAGAGACTCTTTAAGAGACTCACTTCAACATTCAGTCACACCATTCTCAGTGACACACAGAGTCACAAACATTCTCAGTCACACAACTTTCTGCCTAACCTCTCAACTACTTCCCTGACTTTTTTCAGGGACACATTTCAGTCACACTTTCAACCTTGTCATTCGTGATTCACATGCGCACTTAGCTCTAGCACGCACTTTAATCCAAGCTGCCAAACCATGAATCTTGAACAACACATCTGATTATCATCACAACTCCCTAAAAATTATCAGTCACCTTTTAAGCATCATTTTCCAATGATAATATCACAATCGATTCACTCTCTGATTCGATTTGACTTCACACGAATTAACAGCCTCCCTCTTCTTACCGAATAACCCTCTTATCCTTTTAACACTTATACTCTCAAACACCACAGATCCAGATTCGAAACTCCTTTCCATCTCAGCTCGTGACATTAGCAACCTCTCTTCTGGGTTTTTCTTTGGCTTTTTCACAGTCTTCACCGGTTGATGGAATAAAATATGTATATCGGTTTACATCTTTGTTTGTGAAGAATCTATTTTTTTTAAGGATCTTGGTTTTGATCTTGAGTGAATTTTGTATAAGTGATGGTATGGGTTTCGTTTTTTTCTTTTTGGATCGAAAGTTATGATGAGAGAGTGGTGAAGATATTATGAATGGTGGTTTTTTTTTTTTTTTTTTTTTTTTTTTTTTTTTTTTTTTTTTAATTTATTTTTTAATTTATAGGTGTGTCGATGATGGTGGTTGTTTTGTGTTGATGAGGAAGGTGATTTTCAGATCTGTTTTCGTAGATCAATCTGGGTTTTGTGTTGATGAAGAATTGTTTTGTTTTTGTTTTTGACGTGAGCGGAATTTTTGTGTTTGATGTATTGTGTATGTGGGATTTGGGAGTTTTTTGGTTTGAAGGATTTGTTTGGTGGAGATAAGATATGTGTGGTGGGTGTGTGTTATTTTGGGTTCAGGGAAGGTTTAGGATAAGGTTATGTGTATGTCAGTCACCAATAAATGTGTCTCTCCCCCTCAAAAATTGCTACAGCAGTAGCAGTTTTGAAGATCTAACATTTATTTTTGACATTGAAGAATGTTATCAGCAGCCACTTGAACGGATCTAGATCATGATTGATCCACCAGCTCTGATACAACTTATTGGTCCATGTAAATTGAGTAAATCTTGATAAAAATAAAGAACAAATTCATTAATAATGATGAACAATAATTACAAGATTACTCAATACACACTTGACTACATGATAACATCTTCAGCTTCTTCAAGGGGATAATTGCGGTATACTATCCCCATTGAAATGACAAATAAACTCTCATTGATCCAAGCTATGCTTGAGATTCAATGAGAGGATGATCCTATCAACTAATACTAAGTATTATTGTTTGTTTAGAATCCATACTATCTCTATTACAAAGCAAACATATATATAGGTAAAAAATACAAATACAAAGACATTTGTCAAATCTCAGTGACACTGGAGTTGTTTGTAGCTCATATACTTTACTCACTGACACCGCATCAGTAAGTAAAGTGTTTCTTCAGTACAAAGAGCTTTATACAACACTCACTGAATCTGTATCAGTGAGTGACCCACTATTTTATTTAGTGAGTTAGGCTATTTTATTTTCAAATCCTTGTCAGGGTAATTAGGTCAAATTCTTGACCCAACATAACACAGTGTTTCTTAAGTGAAGAACAAACAATTATGGGTTAGATGCTTAAACTTTGGAACGACAAAAAGAAAAAAAAAATAGGGTTTTAAGGATCGGTTGTTTTTGGTGGTTGTGATACCATGTTGAAGGAGATCACTAAATGCTTTATTATTAAAAGTACAATACTAAATAGCATACAAGAGATAAATCTAGAAATGGGCTTAGGCCCGATGATGTAACACCCCCGATTTCGATATACGCAGCGGAATATAAGTTTGGGGTATTACTTCATGGTTCATAGTCATGAGAATAGAAAACGACTCGAAAAGAGACGTTTTAAATAAATTGCTATCATTCATTTATTTAAATCATAGTACATAATATAGGTCCCAGAGGGAGGTTCGGAAAATATGTTATAAAAGTTACATTATTCATCGAATGATAACAAAGTGGACACTCTTATTATGAAAAGAAAGTCCACAGCCACTCCGTGCCAAAGTCACGCTTCTAGTTACCTGAGATAAACATGCTTAAAAAGGTCAACACAAAGGTTGAGTGAATCCATAGTGTTTAAAGTTATAAATAATTTGAACACAAGCTAAATAAGAGAAATCGGTTATATCACAATTCGGAATATTGCACTAAACCTCATGACACGCAATGCGTTGACAGTTTCCAGTCTCACTAACATAATAAAAATGAAAGTAGTTTGCCCCCAGGATTAGATATCAAATATAATGCATCTGTCTAACCGGCTAACACGAAGATATCTATCCGATTAGAACAAATGGGTCGTCAGGCCAATAGATCTATTCACATATTCGCGCTCACCCAGCAGGTGACTAATGGTGCATGATATGAGGGTCTTTAAATATAAATACAAATAATAATAAGGGACAGTTAGCCTGGTGCAATAACAATCAGGAAAATACTTGTGTTCGGTTTGATAGCATGTATCACCCTACGAGTTTGGAAAACATATAAAGAAAAGTGGGACTATAAACTCACCTGAACAGTCTGGATGGAAAACAAAGTTAAATAAAGTTGATAAACGTCTCCGGCTCGCAACCTGGGTTGGTTATGTCAAGTTTCAGTAATCGTTTCTGAATATAAGTTTCCAATGTTCGTTTCGTAACGTTTTGGTTGTTGATTAAATGTTAAATTTGAGACAACATGAAATCTCTTCAAAAGTTATAAAATTTATCATTGTTGATTAATTGTTAAATTTGAGACAACATGAAGTCTCTTCAAAAGTTATAAGATTTATCTTATTTCTTATTTTTATGTTTTCGTTCCGTTCGTTTGTTAAATAATTACTTCGTTTGTTCGTTATCGAAGAAAACGTATTTCGTTTATTAATTAAATCTTAATAATAATAATATTAATAATATTATTATTTAATTTATAATAATTATTATAGAGAGTTACACTTTATCCCCTATAGTTTTACATATTGACAGCTTATACCCTTGAAATTTTGTAAAATGACAAGTTTTACCACTCAACTTTCACAAAATTACAATTTTTACCCCTTAACTTTGGTCAAAAGACAATTTTTACCCCTATAGTTTCAAAAAATGACACTTTCTACCCCTGAGGTTTAAGTCGACTGCATATTAAGTCCTTTTTATAATTTTAGTTAGAGTTTTGGCTGAAAATACCCCTGAGACTCCCGTCGCGTTACACACGACGTCCTTATTTTATAAAAACGCGTTATATCTTACGAATAAGGGCAAAACTTTTTACGACTCTTTTGTATACTTGTTTATCAGTTTATAAACTCAATTTTGATAAAATCCCAGTTTGTGATTCGAGCTCACGAGCTCGAAATTAATTATTTTAGGGTGCGTTTGTTCGTTTGGTCTAGGCAGAAAACACGCAACAAGAAAGGGTTGTATCTCGGTGAAATCTTAACCAAATGACTTCGTTCTTTTTCCTACATTTAGACAGCTAGGAGACCTTCATTATACCAAAAATCTAGAATTTTTAAGACTCGCTTGATGGTCAAATTTTTCGTTGCAAACTCAGGGTCTGTTGTGGTGCTCGACAGCGACAAAAGAAGAAAAGTAATTTCGTTTTCGATTTTAGGACTTATGAACTAGAAATCTTTGATTATATTTAGCATCCTTAACATGTTTAAGAGACTTCTAATTATTTTTAAGTATTTTAGACTTGTAAAATGAATTTAAAAAGGGTGTTTGTTTGTTCGAACAAATTGAAAAAGAAAAGGAAAAAAATTTGGTATTGTTACTTAGAGTTTCTAACTTAGATCATAGGGTATGTTAGGAGTATTTTAAGCATGCTTAAGCTAATCCTTACTATATTTTAACATCTAAAAGATTTATCTAGGGGTGTTTTTGGGTTTGTTCGACAAAAACAAAAAGAAAGAAAAGAAAATGTAGATTTTAGTTTTAAGGTTTAATCATTACTAGGGTTTGTTCATTAGTGATATTAGTGATGTTTAGAGTATAGAAAACAAAAAGAAATGGGTTGAAGACTTACCTAGTTAGTGTAGATCGAATAGGGCAAAAATGGAACTTAAGGTTTTGGAAATGATCACTAGGGCTTCTATCTTACTCCTTTGGCTTCCTCAAGTGTTCTTGGATCTTGTACAAGGCTGTGGGAACATAATTTTGGGTTTGTGTGGGCTGTGGGTATTTGGTCGAATGGTTTGTGGGAGTTAGAGGGAAATGGGGACCTTGTATTTATAGAGGGAGGTGATCTTGGGTTCTAAAGTGTTCTAGGGTTTCTATTGTGGAAGGTGAGGAAGACTTGGGTGATGTGGTGTGCCATTTGTGGCGCCACATGGGTAGAGGAGGGAAATAATGGTGTGGAATGATACTAACCATCCAAGTATTCTATTTCTAGAAGGGGGGATGTGGAGACTTAGGGTTCTAACACTTGGACTCTTAGGGTTTAAGTAAGTTAGGGTTTTGGTTTGTTTGAGGTTGTATTCGAACTAAACTAGATGAATTGGATTAGTTTGGTTCGATCTAGGCATAAGGGGATTGTACACTAGGCTTAGGGTTATGGTACTTTAGGGTTAGGGTTCTAGTTAGGTTTCCTAGGGTTTAGGGATTACTTAGAATTAATTTTTAGGGTTTTCTAAATATGTTTTATGTATATCGATTTCATTAAATTCAAAAAAAAAATTTGGTGCTTTATGGTGTTGTACCATAGGCTTAGGGATGTTGTACTAGGGTTTAGAAAATAAGAAAAATATAATTTTAATATTTTCTTAATTTATATAATTTTTATGTAATTTTTATTATGGCTTTAAAGTAATTAAATGAGATTTTAAGTTTTTGTGCATTAGAGAGTTGTACTATAGGCTTGAGGGTTTGTACACTTATTTTATAAATTAACAAATTTATTTCAAAAATTAATATATGAAATTATTACAAAGTATGTTTTTAAAATAGTTATTATTAAAGTTTATATAAGGTTTTTATAAATAATTAGTTTTTATGCATTGGGGACTTGTACCTTAGTTTAGAAAACTTGTACATATATATTTTATAAAAATATTAATTAGGGTTTGTGAATTTTATTACATATAATAATAATAGTTTTGTGAAATTAGGGTTTTACCAGGAGTTATAGTGGAACTAGGGTTTCTGTGCTTTAGTGACTTGTACATTATTTAAATAAATTGTATTTTAGTATTTCTAGGGTTTTGTTATCTTCACATGTTGTTATAGTAGTTTAGGGTTTCATAAAAACTCTTATCGGTTAAGAAACGTTCAGTTTTAAACGTACGTTAACGAAATATTGCAAAGTGGTAAATGGGACCTCATAAAGTTTTAAGTCAAAGATGTTTATATAGCTAAATACTAAATTAGTTAAGGTTGGGTTGCGAGCACGTTTATCTACGTCACATAAGATAATAGTTATGTTCAGATAATAAATAAATAAATAAAATTTTCTACGTGGAAAAAGGACAAGTACTAGATAATTATATAGGGAAATCTTACAGTGGTTACATTATCCCCCCGTTGAAGGGAATCTCGTCCCGAGATTCAGTCTACGTTGGTCGGTGGATTAGGAAAAAGATGTGGGTATTTAGCCCGGATTTGATCTTCTCGTTCCTAGGTAAATTCTGGCCCTCTCTTGGAGTTCCATCTAACCTTAACGATGGGAACGCGACTTTGCTTTAACTGTTTGATTTCTCTATCCATGATCTCCACAGGTTCTTCCACAAAATTGAGCTTGTCATTGAGACGAAGCTCTTTCATGGGAATCACGAGTGTTTCATCTGATAGACACTTCTTCAGATTAGAGACGTGGAAGACAGGATGTATTTTAATGAGTTCTACAGGAAGTTCGAGTCGATAGGCTACTGGACCGATCCTCTCCAGAATCTTAAATGGTCCAATGTACCTGGGATTTAACTTTCCTCGCTTTCCAAATCTGACCATGGCTTTCCATGGTGACACCTTTAACATAACTCTGTCTCCAATTTCAAACTCCATAGGCTTCCGCCTTGCATCTGCGTAACTCTTCTGCCTATCTCGGGCAGCTTGCAAATGTTGTCGGATTTGCACTATCTTATCGGTAGTCTCCTGAATTATCTCTGGTCCGATAAGTTGGAATTCTCCGACTTCCGCCCAGCAAACAGGTGACCGACACTTTCATCCATAAAGTGCTTCAAACGGTGCTGCTTTGATACTCGCATGGTAACTATTGTTGTATGAGAATTCTGCCAAAGGAAAATGTCTATCCCATCCTTTACCAAAATCTATTACACATGCTCTAAGCATATCCTCCAATGTTTGAATAGTTCTCTCGCTCTGTCCGTCGGTTTGTGGATGATAAGCCGTACTCATATCTAAATTAGTACCCAATGCTTTCTGAAGCTTTTCCCAAAATCGAGACATGAAACGAGAATCACGATCTGAAATAATGGAAATTGGCACTCCATGTCGGGAAACTATCTCTTTTAGATATAATTTGGCTAGATCCTCTACTTCATCAGTCTCCTTGATTGGCAAAAAGTGAGCTGATTTTGTAAGACGATCAACAATGACCCAAATGGTGTCATATCCGCTTGACGTCCTAGGTAATTTGGTGATAAAATCCGTAGTTATCCTCTCCCACTTCCATTCAGGAATCTCAGGTTGTGTCAATAAGCCGGATGACCTTTGATGTTCAGCTTTAACTCGTGCACACGTCAAACATTTACTGACATAGTCAGCTATGTCAGCTTTCATGTTTGGCCACCAGTAAAGCTTTTTGAGATCCTGATACATCTTTTTAGATCCTGGGTGAATAGAATACTTGGAATTATGTGATTCATGCATAATCACATTTCTTGAATCACCGAAGAGTGGTAACCAGCTCCGATTTTTGATACAACGAGTCCCATCAGGACGAAGTTTAAACGCCTTATCCATACCTCTCAAATTCTCAGCCTGAATATTTTCTTCCTTCACTGCTTCAAATTGTGCGTTGAGAATTTGGGTTGGCAAGTCTAAATTAATGGTCATAACTAAAGCTCGGACTCGAAGTGGTTTAATTCGTTCCTTCCTGCTTAAAGCATCTGCTACAACATTTGCTTTTCTAGGGTGATAACGAATTTCACAGTGGTAGTCGCTTAGTAGCTCTAACCATCGGCGTTGTCTCATATTTAATTCTTTTTGCTCGAGAATATGTTGAAGGCTCTTATGATCTGTGAATACGACGCACTTCGTACCGTACAGATAATGTCTCCAGATCTTAAGAGCAAATACAACTGCTCCTAGCTCAAGATCATGAGTTGTGTAATTCTCCTCATATGAGGCTTGAGCTATCTAGAGGCATAAGCAATCACCTTATTCCTATGCATCAACACCGCGCCTAAACCTTGGTGTGACGCGTCGCAGTAAACAACGAAATCATCACTACCTTCTGATAAAGCTAAAATTGGAGCTTTGCAAAGCTTTTGCTTTAACAGCTGGAAAGCTTTCTCTTGGTCTTCTCCCCAAACATACTTCTTATTCTTCTGAGTTAATTCCGTTAAAGATTTAGCAATCTTTGAAAATCCCTCAATGAATCTCCGATAATAGCTAGCAAGTCCTAAAAATTGACGCACCTCCGTGGGAGTCGTCGGTGTCGGCCAACTTTTGACTGCTTCTATTTTGGAAGGATCCACGTGAATACCATGGCGATCAATCACGTGTCCAAGAAACTGCACAGTGTGAATCCAAAAATCACATTTGGAAAATTTGGCGTACAGCTGTTCTCTCTTGAGTAGTTCCAAAATAATCTTTAAATGCTCCGCATGTTCTTCTTCATTCCGAGAATAGATAAGAATATCATCAATGAACACGATCACGAATGTATCCAAATAGGATTTGAATACACGATTCATGAGATCCATGAATACAGCTGGTGCATTAGTTAACCTAAATGGCATCACTTGAAATTCATAGTGACCGTATCTCGTTCTAAAAGCTGTTTTAGGAATGTCCTCTTCCCTAACACGCAGCTGATGATATCCTGATCTTAGATCGATTTTCGAGTAAACACTCGATCCTTGCAGTTGGTCAAACAAGTCATTGATCCTTGGTAATGGATATCGATTCTTCACCGTAAGTTTATTCAACTCTCGGTAATCAATACACATCCTAAGAGATCCGTCCTTTTTCTTGAAGAATAGGACAGGTGCTCCCCAAGGTGATGAGCTTGGTCGAATAAAACCTTTATCCAATAACTCTTGCAGTTGACTGGATAGTTCTTGCATCTCCGATGGCGCTAAGCGGTAAGGTGCTCGTGCTACCAGCCCTGCTTCCGGCACCAAGTCGATCTGAAACTCTACCTGACGAACAGGTGGTAGTCCAGGTAACTCTTCAAGGAAAACTTCCGGAAAATCTCGTACTACAGGCACGTCTTCCAATCATTTTTCATCCGTCTTTTTCTCAGTCACATGAGCTAAAAATGCTTGACATCCTCTGTTGATGTATTTCATGGTTTTGATGCAAGATATTATGCTTAGTCTGGTTTTGCTTTGATTACCCTGAATAATCAATGTCTCACCCTCAAAAGGGATGTGAACCACTTTCTCGTCGTATAAAATCTTTGCATGACATTTGGATAACCAATCCATGCCAACGATTACGTCTAAGCTTCCTAGTTCAATAGGCATGAGGTTGATGTCGAAGGGTTGATTTAATAGGGTTAAGGTACAACCTCGGATTATAGAGTTAGTGCCTATTAATTTCCCATTAACTAACTCGATTTCATACGTATCGTTTAAGGCAGTGGGAGTGAGTTTAAGTAAAGTAGCGAAAGTAAGAGATATAAAACTTTTATCGGCTCCAGTATCAAATAATACTCTAGCTAAATGTTGATTGAGAGGAAACATACCCGTGACCACGTCCGGGTTCTGCTGCACATTACCATCTCCTAACACATATACTCGTCCTCGGGCACCATTGTTCGGGTTAGCATTTAGCTTCGGACACTGGTTTCGATAATGCCCTTTCTCACCACATCCATGGCATGTCACGATTACCGGCTGCAGATTCGCTCTTGTTGCCTTACAGTCTTTGGTCTGATGTCCGATCTTCTGACACTTTACGCACTTGACAGTGCATGGACCAAAGTAGTGCAACAAGCATCGATTGCATAACGGCTTCGTTCCGAGATAACCACTCTTCTCAGCAGGAGCGGCAGTATAGGCTGTGGCAGTTTCCTGCCAACGGTTCTGTTGATTATGATATTGGTTACGGTTTTGGTGGTAATTGTTTTGATTGTGACGGTTGTTGTTGTGATAGTTGGAACGATTGTCGCAGTAATGGGAATTTCTTTTATCATCAAACTTTCGTTTGTGATCATTGTTTCCCTGGATAGAATTTCGCTTGATTTCCTGATCCACAGCTTCTGGCTGTGGTCATTGCTTCTTCCAGCGACTAAGGCTTCGAAACAGTAACATTCCCCTCGATGCTTCGAGGTAAGCCTTCAGTATATTTTTCTAACAACTTCTCCTGATCAGGCACCATAGTTGGACATAGGAGAGCAAGCTCCTGAAACCTTCTATTGTATGCCTTGATATCTGTTCCTTTTACTGCTAACTGGTGGAATTCATCCTCCAGTTTCTTGATTTCGGTACGGGGACAATACTTATTCAGCATTTTCTTTTGGAGATCATCCCAAGTGAGTTGATGAGCTGCTTCTATCCCCATGGTCCGGGAAGTAGCAGACCACCAAGACAAGGCATCATCTAACAAAGTCCCTGTAGCGAAAGCAACTTTGCAGTCATCAGAACACCCGCTCCTTACGAAGACCACTTTCGTACGTTCAAACCAATGAGCTAATTCTGTAGCTCCTTCTGTTCCTTTGAAGAAAGTTGGTTTGCAGTTCATGAAATCTTTGTAAGTGCACTTGCGAGCATTAGCTGACTCACTTTCTCCATTAGGTCGGCTTGAACTTCCAGTACGAGCCATTTTCGCTGCTTGAGTCTTAAGTGCTGCAGCAACACTGTCTGCAACAAGCTTTCGGATAGCAGCTTGGGACATGGTCGGTTCTGGGGATTTGCGAGACATATTTCTATTATCACCATATGAAAACACACGTTTAGATTTTTGCATTGTGAATACACAGCAAAATATCTTGGCCATATATAGTCATAAATAACTTGTTATTTTGTTATACATATAACAAAATTGATACAAGTGACGTATCTATGCTACATATCTCACGGCCAACATAAAGTACAAAAGCTGTTTGATACAAACTGCATACTAGTGCTATGTCTATACTATATATCCCAAAAATTTAGACGTAGCACCAAAAGATAATATATATATATATATATATATATATATATATATATATATATATATATATATATATATATATATATATATATATATATATATATATATATATATATATAATATATATATATATCGATCTGGTCTACTGACCACCAGGAGTTCCCTTAAGTCGACTGTCGAGTTCGGCTATCATGCTAACAAGAACTTGCACGTTCTCCTGGTATAGCGTCTGTATTTCTTTAACCGTCATTTCCAAAACCGCGATCCGGTTCTGAGCTGTCGCCAATTCCTCATTCCTCTTGATCATTTCTTCTATCAGTTTCAATTCATTTTCATAGACAAAAGGTATTTCGCGTCTGACCTGCTCATAACGCTTCTCGGAATCTTCACGATTTTCATCTATCTTCTGCTGCATAGCTTCTTGACCCGTCATCAGATTTTCCACTCTATATTCGATGCCTTCAATACGTTCTAATGGTAATTCGTCCAGATGACCCAAGGTAGTCTCAATTTGTTCTTCTTGCCGTTCTAGCCGTGATAGGAGGGTGGAGACGGTCGGTTGTCGTTCTTGGTCTGCTTGTGAACTTTCTCCCACCTCAAATACCCGTGGCGGGGTAGAGATTTCGGGAGTAGGTGATTGAGGTAAAACACTATATCAGGCGATAATGGCTTGAACCTCATCACTAAGTTCAAACGGAACAGATGGAGGAGTGAAATCGGTAGATGATGGTGGCGGGGAGGTAAAGACGTTGGTACTGAGAGTTCAATAGTAGGTAACATATATGGATGTGGACGTGGTAAGGGTGAGGAAAACACGGGAAGCGTTCTCATTCGCGCCGTCCTTCGGATTCTCTCTGGGGGTATCTCCATAACCGAATAGGAATCTGGTTCGGATGTCTCTCCATCTGCAAAGGTACGAGCTCTCTCTCTGGTCTGCATATAAGGATCATTAGGAAATGGTGTGACATTTGGCATTAGAGTATCTTCAGATGGTTCTTCTATAGTGTCTGACTCTTCATCATGCCCAAAGGCTGAAGAAATCTCGGGTACCACCGCAACATTCTCCGTCGAATCTGACTCTGTTGCTTGTCTAGGTAGTGTCGTGACGTCCGATACAATTGCGATATTTTCAATATCCGCGTTCGACATAGAAGTGATAAAATGAGGAGGGGAAATCATAAATCTGTAACCACCTAGTAAGTATGAATATTCCACTATATAACTAAATAATTAACAATAAATCATGTATAAATAATGGAGTCGTGGCACGGAGGACTTTGGTTAAGTTTATGAAAATTTGGTTATAGTTCATTGTTTGAAAACATTTGGTTCTCTATAACCATGAGCTCTAATACCAATCTGTAACACCCCCGATTTCGATATACGCAGCGGAATATAAGTTTGGGGTATTACTTCATGGTTCACAGTCATGAGAATAGAAAACGACTCGAAAAGAGACGTTTTAAATAAATTGTTATCATTCATTTATTTAAATCAGAGTACATAATATAGGTCCCAGAGGGAGGTTCAAAAAATATGTTATAAAAGTTACATTATTCATCGAATGATAACAAAGTGGACACTCTTATTATAAAAAGAAAGTCCACAACCACTCCGTGCCAAAGTCACGCTTCTAGTTACTTGAGATAAACATGCTTAAAAAGGTCAACACAAAGGTTGAGTGAATCCATAGTGTTTAAAGTTATAAATAATTTGAACACAAGCTAAATAAGAGAAATCAGTTATATCACAATTCGGAATATTGCACTAAACCTCATGACACGCAATGCGTTGACAGTTTCCAGTCTCACTAACATAATAAAAATGAAAGTAGTTTGCCCCCAGGATTAGATATCAAATATAATGCATCTGTCTAACCGGCTACCACGAAGATATCTATCCGATTAGAACAAATGGGTCGTCAGGCCAATAGATCTATTCACATATTCGCGCTCACCCAGTAGGTGACTAATGGTGCATGATATGAGGGTCTTTAAATATAAATACAAATAATAATAAGGGACAGTTAGCCTAGTGCAATAACAATCAGGAAAATACTTGTGTTCGGTTTGATAGCATGTATCTCCCCACGAGTTTGGAAAACATATAAAGAAAAGTGGGACTATAAACTCACCTGAACAGTCTGGACGGAAAACAAAGTTAAATAAAGTTGACAAACGTCTCCGGCTCGCAACCTGGGTTGGTTATGTCAAGTTTCAGTAATCGTTTCTGAATATAAGTTTCCAATTTTCGTTTCGTAACGTTTTGGTTGTTGATTAAATGTTAAATTTGAGACAACATGAAGTCTCTTCAAAAGTTATAAGATTTATCTTATTTCTTATTTTTATGTTTTCGTTCCGTTCGTTCGTTAAATAATTACTTCGTTTGTTCGTTATCGAAGAAAACGTATTTCGTTTATTAATTAAATCTTAATAATAATAATACTAATAATAATAATATTAATAATAATAATTATTTAATTTATAATAATTATTATAGAGAGTTACACTTTATCCCCTATAGTTTTACATATTGACAGCTTATACCTTTGAACTTTTATAAAATGACAAGTTTTACCCCTCAACTTTCACAAAATTACAATTTTTACCCCTTAACTTTGGTCAAATGACAATTTTTACCCCTATAGTTTCAAAAATGACACTTTCTACCCCTGAGGTTTAAGTCGACTGCACGTTAAGTCCTTTTTATAATTTTAGTTAGAGTTTTGTCAGAAAATACCCCTGAGACTCCCGTCGCGTTACACACGACGTCCTTATTTTATTAAAACGCGTTATATCTTACGAATAAGGGCAAACCTTTTTACGACACTTTTGTATACTTGTTTATCAGTTTAAAACTCAATTTTGACAAAATCCCAGGTCGTGATTCGGGCTCACGAGCTCGAAATTAATTATTTTAGGGTGCGTTTGTTCATTTGGTCTAGGCAGAAAACACGCAACAAGAAAGGGTCGTATCTCGGTGAAATCTTAACCAAATGACTTTGTTCTTTTTCCTACATTTAGACAGCTAAGAGACCTTCATTATACCAAAAATCTAGAATTTTTAAGACTCGCTTGATGGTCAAATTTTACGTTGCAAACTCAGGGTCTGCTGTGGTGCTCGACAGCGACGAAAGAAGAAAAGTAATTTCGTTTTTGATTTTAGGACTTATGAACTAGAAATCTTTGATTATATTTAGCATCTTTAACATGTTTAAGAGACTTCTAATTATTTTTAAGTATTTTAGACTTGTAAAATGAATTTAAAAAGGGTGTTTGTTTGTTCGAATAAATTGAAAAAGAAAAGGAAAAAAATTTGGTATTGTTACTTAGAGTTTCTAACTTAGATCCTAGGGTATGTTAGGAGTATTTTAAGCATGCTTAAGCTAATCCTTATGATGAAGCGAAAAGTGTACCGCTTTTAAGGGGTCATTTAAGCCCTAAATCGTATTTATTTGATCAAATATTGCCCTAAATCGTTTCTTTTGTCATTTTAGGTACTTTTGAGGAGAAATCTGGAAAAGGAGGCATTTTGGACGTTTTTGGAGCATTAAAGTGAAGAAAACGACAAAGTCTCAAAATCGGCTAAAAGTTACCTTTGACGGCGTCACAATTTACTCTAGACGGCGTCATGCCTTGACAAGAAAAAGTGGACGTGAAATTTACTCATGATAAGCCAGTGAAAATAGCATGTAAATTCTGACGGCGTCACGCTTTAACTTGATCAAGGGCGTCACGGCTTAAATCATAAGGGGACGGCGTCACGTTCAAGGTTCGACGGCGTCAAGCCTTGATAAGCCAGAATGGATTTTGGAAGAGCTAAAGAGGGACGGCGTCAAGATGGTCATCCGGGAACCCTAAAAGCGGCGAGGTGACGGCGTCACACTCCATAAGGTGACGCCGTCAGATCCAAAAGTCTATATATAGTTTTCTAATTTTTTGTCATTAAGGGAGAGCTTAGTGTGTGGAATTTTGGGAGAAAACCCTAGGACGATTTTAGCTTCTTTTTCAAGGCTTTTTGCCTTGAGATCTTCCATGTTACATTGAAAGATAAGTTATCAATTAATCATTCAATATGTCTATGTGTTGTTTGATTCTATCTTATTCTTGTCTTTTGTTTAACATGTTAGGCTAAATTTATCTTGTGTTTGCTTAGATCTAATGAAACCTAGCTATTGATTATTGGTTATTAGTGTGTTATTAGTTGTATTGGATGATTGTTTATCTATGTTAGGCTTAAGAAAACTGGCTAACTTCCTATTCGGTAACTTGCTTGAACGTCTTAAGAAACATGAACCAAACGCGTACTAAAGGTTTTTATGGTTGTATTTAATGCACAAGCGAATTCTAGTGATCCCATGTTAGGAGCTTCCTAGCCGGCTCGACATAGGAGTGAAGTAGGAGCTTGTAGAGTTGGGGAAGTAAGTACGCCACCCCACGAATGGTATTAAGGAATACACCCGTCATCCACGTGACTAATACATACTAATTAACCGGTAAAAGATAGTTAGGGAGTAAGGAAGTCTAAGTAAACACATTTCTCCACACATAAGTTTCTCACCAACATTTTATTTTCAGTTATTTTATTTTATTTGCATTTGTAGTTATTTGGGTTAGTTGACTAGCAACTAATTCCGCCCACTCTTTCAAACCCGAGATTTTACTTGCTTTCATAAAAATATAAAAATACAAAAAGAATCTTCCTCAACCCTTAGACCTATTAGAGTAGTTTTTCATACCTAACGAACACTATTCCCTGTGGAGAACGATCAATCCCCCGTACTTACCACTACACTATACTACATCGGTCAGGTACACTGCCTGGTGGGGTTGTAAGCCTCTTGAGATCCCTCGAGAGGTAAAACCTGTTGTAAGGTTGCAAAACCCACGCATCAAGTTTTTGGCGCCGCTGCCGGGGAATAGTTATTGTTTAGGTTGAATTTTTTATTTCTATTAGGTCTACTCACTAGATTCCTTTCTAGTGAGATTTTTATTTTATTTTTCTAGGTTTTCTTTAGTCTATCTATTTTCTTCGTGTCTTTGTTCGTAACCATACCATCCGACATCATGGAAGATGGTAATATCCTTAATCCCCACAACCCACCACCACAACAACCACCACCACCTCCTAGGGCCCGTACTTTAGGAGAGTATTCCCGTCCTAGCCACCATGGCTATCGAAACACCATTGAGCTCACTCAAGGAGCCAATATCACACCTTTGCGATCCGACACCATCCGGTTGGTGCAAAGCGGATGCGCATTCCATGGACTTCGTTCTGAAGATCCTAATCAACATCTCAAGGACTTTCTTAAAATCGTTGATTCTATAGACCTTGATGTTGCCACTCGAGAGACGACCCGATTGCGTCTCTTCCAATTCTCTTTGCGGGACCAAGCTAGTCAGTGGCTAGAACGTCAACCCGCAGGATCCATTACCTCTTGGGATGATCTCACTACTCGTTTCCTTGCTCAGTTTTTCCCACCGGGAAGAACTACCAAGCTAAGGAATGATATCTTGATGTTCCAACAACGTCAAGGCGAAACTCTCTACGAGGCATGGACTCGATTCAAGGACTTACTCCAAAAAGTCCCCCACCATGGCATAGAACTTTGGCTCCAAGTCCAAATCTTCTATGACCATATCAATCTCTCCACGAGGCAAACCATTGACCAATCGGCCGGTGGTAAGCTACGTGATCTAAGTGCGGAACAATCATGGGCTCTCCTAGAGGATCTTGCTCTTTATGACAACGAAAGTTGGAGTGATCCCCGTGATTTGAATAAAACGGTCAAGGAAATATCTTTGCCTTTGAACAATTCAAGCACTTCCGACCGTAGGATCATAGAACTTGAAGACCAAGTCAAGTTTCTCATGAAATCCTATGAGGCTCCTAAACCTTCAAGCCAAGTGAACAAAATCACTTCTTCGTGTAAATTATGTAGTGGTCCCCACGACACTCGTGATTGCATGGAACTCCCCGAACAAGCTTTTGTGGACTACGCATCCTCGCGTACCGACGGAGCGGGAGACAAGTGGTACACTTTCAAGCCCGAGCCAAACCCTTATGGTGATTCATACAACCCCTCATGGAAAAATCACCCGAACCTTAGGTGGAAACAAAACCAAAACGCACAACAACCCAATTCTTCCAACCCACCTAATCGTTTCCAATCAAGCGGTTCCAACTCGAACCGTACTTTCAACAACAATCCTTCCGGCAATGGTAGTACCAATAACTTTGAAGGATTGATGTCCCAATTTATGGCATCTCAAGAAGCTCGGATAGCTAGATTCGAATCCGAATTCAATCAGCAACAAACTGAGATGACCAATAAAATTGACAACTTGTTGAAAGCCCTCAATAACCAAATGCTATCACCTCCACATAAGGACGCTAGGAACACAAATAGCGGACCCCAAGTCAAAGACCCTTCTTCATCCAAACATGTCTACTTCGTCAACGTTGTCACTATTAAACCAATCGATAGGAGCATGGAAGAAAGTGACAAGAATGAGGGTAGGATAGAAATGGAACCTAAGGATGAGGTTAAGAAAGTCGAGGTTGATAAGGAAGTTAAGAAAAATGAAGTAGAGGAAGTAGATAATGATGAGGACTACTTCAATAGGCTACCCACTAAGGAAGAGCGCGCATATCATACAAACTTATTCGATGACCCCGAGACACCATACTTCCTAGGTAGACCAATCATAGAAATAGGCGACCCTTCTAATCTCAGCATACCATGCAACATCGGACATTTGCATGTGTGGAAAGCCTACATCGACCTTAGATCACCCATAAACATCATGACTAGAGCCCACTACAACTTGATAATGAAAAATCAACTTGGGTATAGGATGCTCCCTGACAAGGGTTGGATGAGTAACTTCACAGGAAGAGTTAAGGGATTACCGTTTTATGTAGGAAACTTCACCTATGTTACCGACTTTGTAATTGTAGAAGATATCCGCCCAATAGTCGATGCATCCTTAACTCAAGTGGTTTTTGGAAAACCATTTGTTGAGGTCTCTAGAATGACTTATGAACCTTCCTTAGGGATAGTTAGATTTAAGGATGAGACCGATGAAGTAAACTACCAAATGCCATATAAGATAGAACAATTCCAACACTTGTCAAATGTTGAGAAGGAGCTCAAGCAAGCGGTCTACTATAGGAATGATGAGGATAGAAGTAAAGGAGTAGACTATGTTATGGAAAGGATATTCGGTTTCTACAAGGATTGTTTGAAATTAGGACCGGAATATAAAACCGGGAAGGAGAATGGCCTAGGAACCGTGACCGATGATGAAATCACGTAGACCCCGTGACTTTGAGTCTAGCTACAAGACTCGTTAATAAAGAAAAGCGCTTCTTGGGAGGCAACCCAAGCTTTATTTGTTTTTTTTGCTTTGTGTGTTTATTTGTTTGTTTGTTTGATTTTATTTGTTTCCGTATGTGTGTTTAATTTTTATTATTATTGATTCATGTTCAAAACTAATTGTGAAAATGCTTTATTTTGTTTTTAACTTCGTCTTAACTACATATAAAGGTATTTTGCAAAAGATAAGTGTAAGGGAAATCTAAATCAGTTTATTAGAACACAAATTAACATGAATCGTAATAATAATAAGTTAGCATACATATTAGTATTTGTTTGAGTCAAATGCTTGTATCGAGTCATAATGATGTTTTGCAGGATTTCCAGGAAGTAAGGTAAAGGTTTTTCCAGAAATTTTCCGGAAACTTAAAATGAGAATTTTTGTCAGGACATTTCTGACGGCGTCAGGGTTTATAACCTGACGGCGTCAGATTTAATTTTCAGAAATTTTTGAAAGTTTTGTTTTTAAAAAAAAATTTATTAAAATCTCCAACTTATAATCTCCAGGAATCTGCAAAATTATCATTCCACAAGCATTATATCCTTATATATAGATTTTATCCCGCCGATGTTATGCAGGTTTTCGTGTTTGTTTTCTCAGGTTTAACAGGTTATTTTGGACAAGGAAATGTTTTTGGATCAAGCTTATGGCGATGCATTAGTCATGGAGCTTCAACATTACCTTGGGAGGAAGATTTAACCGTGTAATTTCATTATCCACCGAACGAATCAGGGGAGTATTTGATTTCATTCTTTTACTTTTGCTTTTACATCTTGTTATTTGAACATTGGGGACAATGTTCATCTTAAGTGTAAGGGGAGGGTAAAAGTACGATTTTTGAGAATACAATTACGCTTGATTTTTGTTTGTTTAATGGTAGATGTGTAATAAAACTGAGATAAATACCTGTTAGGGCAACTTTAGTGCCAAATTTAAAATTTTTTACAACATATAGGAGTGAAACTTTGATCTTAATGAGCGTCTCACGGATAGGAGTTATATGACTAGCACAAAACCGTACCACTAAAAAATTTTCCACCCCCAAATATGTGAGGTTCGCCCCTAGAATTGGTAGGAAAAGCATTTATGCTATGATGTGTGTACCGGTAGCACTTAGATTCTAGAACTTGCGTTAGGACCATTCCGAGGCCACAAGTGAGACTACATTCGTGTAGTTAGATTTACTACATGATAAGAGGCATTAGGATTAACCCATTGTTTTACACCTGTGTTTTTGTTATAATTACATTGGCTACATTGGTCAAGTAATTCTCCCACACCCTTTGCGTTGTACTCATTTTTAGTACACGATACCCCTAGTATACCCCTCAGAGCCTATCTTTTCATTTCGACCTTTAAGCATTTTACTTAAAGGAAGAATTTGTTACACCCCACTAAAATGTACACCCAAATCGCCTTAGCCTACCTTGTATGCACTCATTTTTAGTGCATTATTGTGACAACATTTGTTTAAAACCCAAGTTAATTATCTAGTTGATTACATGGTTGCTAAGTCGAGTCATATCCTTGTACATATTGTTTTGGGACGATTGGGACTCATGGGTAAAGTACTAGTGTAATGGAGTAATGGGGAAGAACATCATTTATTACCCCCATATGTGCTAAATATTTTAAAAGTACTCCAAGTTTTTCAATTATCTTAATTCGAGTCATTAGAATAGTTATTTGTAAAGTTATGTAAAAGTTCAAGTATATAAATATATATATATATATATTATTACAAAACATATTTATATGTATTTATATTATATACATATATTATGTATATACTATGTATATATATATAAAATATTTTTATAGGGCTATATATATTATACAAAATATATATGTATAAAATTTATATATATAGTATATTATTATAATATACATATATATACATATATATAATATATATATATATTATATTATATGTATATACATATATATATGTATAATATATACATATATATATATATATATTATATATTATATATATATATATAGTTATGTATTATATGTGTATATATGTGTATATATATACATATATATATGTTTATATATATATACATATATATATATATATATATATATTATATATATATATAATAATACTATATATATATATATATCATATATATATATAATATTAAAAATGTAATATATATACATATATTATGTGATACTATATATATGTATATAGAATAATATAATATATATATATATTATAATATAATATATATCAATACACACACACACACACACACACACACATATACTATATAATTTGTTTTTAATTATGTGAAATATTTTACTCTTATATAGTTATGATAAACGTCGCAAGCACGGGTTCACAAACCCCCCCTATACATAAAATTTTATAAATTTTTTTTGGAAAGAACGATTTAACTTTGTTTAACTAACATGCTTTTGGTGTTGATATTGTTTTAATTTAACTATTGGTAGCATGTTCTAGACATTATGCATGTTTAATCACACGTAATGACCCTTGGCAATAATGCTTTTTCCATATATCCTTTTTTAAACTTTAATGAAGAATTACATGCGTCGTTGTTATATGTACGATCTCGTGTATTTATTTTCATCTTATAGTAACTCATGAGGCCGTACCTTCATTTTGATATTTATAATGCTGTTAATGACATTTTTTTACCGTAGTTAATTTGTAAACCCATGGGTGCGGGTTATTATTATATAGAAGAATAAAACGAGTCGTTACTAAACGCGGATATTTAAAAAAAAATTCCATATATTCTTACTTAATCTCATAATGAGAAATAACATGAGTCTTTCGTATATGTACAATATCGCTATATTCATTTATATATTCACAATAACTCATGCTTTCATTTAAATATTTATAATTTCATGCATATACATTAATTTAATATATAATGATAATAATTTTATAAATAACAACATCATATATGTTGTTTTTCGAAAAAATAAAAATAAATTCTAAGGGTTATAAAATTTAGGGGGTATTTATTAAAAAACATAAACTGATAAGTTTAGTTAATTCTATATAATTTTTAAAATTGTAACCTCTAATAGTTTTATTATTATCTTACATTATTTTAGTTTTCTTTTTTATAAAATTGACACATATGTTTTTATATATTTTTATTTTCTTGGATGAAATTTAGATAGGTTTGACCAAATTGAAGTCAATTTTGACTTTTATTGACAAACCAAATGCTTGATTTCAAAATTGAACTATATCACTGATCAATAAAAATTACAGAGAAAAGTTCATTTGCTTACTCTTATTTTAATGCTTACTGAGGGACAAATCCACACCATCCATTTAGTTTGATCTACTGGTGGGGATTAATCTAAGATTTAATTTTATAAACCTTTTTACTCCCCATCTATATAAGCCTTTTTTCTAATTATTCTTTTAATATCACATTTATTTTCACACACATAAGTGTGTTTCTCTCTCAATAACTTCCCGGCTTCTTCATCACCTACCCCAAAGTTAGTAACCGCCAATCACCATCACCTTCACCATTCCGATCATCAACTTCACCTCCTGATCACCATCACCATTCCGATCATCATCTCATCCCCCAAAGTTATCATCTTTTTTTATGGATTTTTTTTTTTTTTTTAATTTAAATGAATCGTTTTGATTCAGAAGCTAATTTGATTGATATTTTTGCGGTTGATAATGCTGTTGAGTCGGTTGATAATTATGTGGATCAAGTTGTTTAACATTTCTTGTGATCAAGTTGCACACCAAGTGTTTGATGAAATGTCTGAGTGAAAAATATTTGATAATCTTGTTATCTGCTCCTGTAATTTTGCTTATTAATTAAGCTGTTAGTTGAATTTTTTGTTTTTACCTGAATTTTTTCTTATTAATCAGACATAATGTTATTTTTATGTCTGATTGTTGTTTTGTATCTAGTATCATTTGTGATATTCTGTTAAAAATGATGCAAACTCTGGGTTTGATTTTGATAATTTATATCACTTGTTGATATTCTGTTAAAAATGACGCAACAGTTGGGTTTTGAATTTTGGTGTTTATACTTTATTATCACTTGTGATATTTTGTTAAATTTCTGAAAATATCACATGTGATAATAGTGTTCTCATATTGTTTTCTTACTGCAAACTTATTGCATACATCTATTATCAAACTTATTTTGGTCATTCATTTCATGAAGAAGGATCTTTTGTATCTCATTCTCATGTTGTTCATCTTTTTGGTGGAACCTTTGATATTTACAGGTGATTATCTCAGATGTATCTTCTTTTTTTTTTTTTTTTTTTTTTTTTTTTTTTTTGTGTGTGTGAATAAGTGGTGGTAATGGAGGAATATGTTATATCACAAGTGATATCACGTGTTATATCATAGGTGGTATCACATGTGATATCACGTACTAAACAATGATCAATTTTCAACCCCAACCTCTTTTTTTACCTCTATTAATGCACTGTAGTTATCACGAATATTCATTTATAATTCTTGACTTTGTCTTCCAGGTACTTGAATAATGGTATTATTACTTAAAACTAGGGTCTCTTACAAACACAATCACATGACATGGGAACATGTTATTTCTTCTCAACTTGTGCATCCCTCTCTTAGTCGTTTCGTCAAACACCTTCCATGAAAGTGCA
Source organism: Artemisia tridentata subsp. tridentata (assembly GCA_021014915.2). Lineage (NCBI taxonomy): Eukaryota > Viridiplantae > Streptophyta > Magnoliopsida > Asterales > Asteraceae > Artemisia > Artemisia tridentata. The sequence goes on from CP139504.1 coordinate 299,390,673, forward strand.
TTAACTTACAAATTAGTGCATTAACTTACGATGAATCATTTGGAGTTGTACAAAAATATTTATACTTGTTTTACGAAAGCATGTTGAGTGTTATAACTTACAAATTAGTGTTATATCACAAGTGATGCTGCACCGAGAAAAAAAAAGAAACGAAAAAAAAAAGTTTGTCAAAAGTATATGAAAGTGACCCTCTATTGAAAGATAATTAAATGTTCGTCACGATGGTGTAATTTTTTTAGGTTAATAGTTTACGGTTTTTGAGATATGTAATATTTAAAAATGAGAGATGAAAGTGGGTTTTAATTAAAAAATGAGGGTGGTCTAGATTTATACTTTAGGTCCTCCATGTTTTTTTTTTTTTTTTTTCCTTAAATCTTGTTCTTTTGATTTAATAATTTGTGTAGTCCAGATTTGTCCCTTATTATGTAGAGATTTTTGAGTATGCAAAATAAAGTGACTCAAAAATTACATTTGTTCATTTTGTATCTTTTCTTATTATATATGAGATTCAATTCAACTATTGTAGACCGTGTTTTGATTTAAGCAATTTGATTTTCTCCTAACAATTTTGAAAACGCTAATGATTTACATACTCCTATTTTTTATTTGAACACTCTAAACTGTGCTTTAACCAGTTATACATTTATCATATGTTGCTTTTGAAGATTGTACATTTGCGTGTGCGGATCAAAAGTAAAAGTGTGTCTATTAAAACTGCATTTTTAGATAATTTTCACTTTAGATACCGAATTATTGGATAGTTTGCATTTATAACGTAAAAGCACATTACTCGCCTTAATTTTTGGTATGGAGTTAATAGCGAACTTCGTCCACGTGGTTTACATACAATCTCACATTTCGTCACTTTTATAAAATTAGTACAATGACAGTCCTTATGGCTAACAAATCTTGCAGCTTTCTGGCTATTGAGGACGTCTTTTGTACTAAAGGATTGTAGTTCATGTCGTTATTTGTTGCGTGTTTGTATAATTTTATATTACTATATTTTTATACTAGTTATAATACCCGTACACGTACGGGGTTTTTTCTTAAATTTTTAATAGTATGTTATTATTGATAAAACTACAAATTAATTTACGTGTCCTAAATAGTTTTACTTGTTGTCTTAAAAATATGAAAGCAATTTTATTACGATTATAATTTTTTTTATTTTTTATGTTTTCATCCTTTGAAATAGTGTATCTAAATTATGTAAGATAAATAGGAGTAGTGTATGAAGTATAAAATGTTATGCTTTTGGTTTAGAACAACTGCACCAATATTTTTATGATCCGATTCCAAATAAGATTGTGGTATCAAACACATAACTAAAATAACATATCCATGGTGAATATATTTTATGTTGATATATTTATGCTTTGGGGTCGTAATATTCTTTAACGAAGAAAAAAATGTGTTAGATTTATGTACACTTTCAATAACAATATTACAGTGCATTAGTTCTAATGCAGTATTTTGCAACAATGATTTTTGCTAAATCAAGAAATATTTAGGTTTATTTAGTTTATTTTGTATTAGTGGTTTTTTTAAACATCATATACCAAATTGCTTGTCTCCCAATAATACCACTTGTTGCGTTAGAAGCAATGGTTGTGGGTTCAAGTCCTACTTAAGACGTGTGAGATACTTTGTGGTGTAAATACAGTTAGATAGTTTGTTGTCGTTCAAAGACAAAAATGTTGAGGCTATTTACCTCCAGAAGTATACATGAACATAATCCTCTAAAGGCATATAAATTACAATTGATACATGGATTAGAATACTAAGAAATTAGATCTAATAAATCAAACAACTAAATCCAAACATAAACTGCATTAAGAAAACTTTTAAATCAACAATAGTATCAATGATGTACTGTGATTGGTTGATTAATTAAAAAACATAAACTACATGGTTAATTAATGTTTTAAGAGACTAACATACAACATAATTGATTGATTAAAAAACATAAACTACATGGTTACTTAATGTTTTAAGAGTAATATACAACGTAATGTCCATTGGTGATAGTCAAGATTACATGCCGTGAAGTGCAAAAAGACCTAACTTGCTCTCGACAGCAAATACATTTTTGCTCATGGTGAACCCATCCTTTCTTTTTATCAGATCCTAATAATAAACAATACATGTTTACTAACATACTACAACGATTCTTTATAGCAGATAGCGTCATAGCCCGTCCGAATGGACGGGCTAGCTTCATAATATTACTTAATGAATTCTAACTGGACGTACATAAATAATGAATCACGGCAAATATCTTAAACACATAAATTGGAAGAAAAAAGAAAAGAAAAGTGTTCATAAAATATATGTAAAAATAACAATGAAAAATGTGAGAACAAATAAAGTACATGGTCCTTATTCATATACGAAATAAAACTTCTTTGTACACAATGTTGGATGTGGAGTTTGTGTATTCGCCGTCTTTATCACAACAAAGAACCTTTAAACCTTTTCTCGTCTACTCTTAAAACAACCACAAAAAGTTGTCTATGTGAGAATACCGGCCTTTGTAGAAACAACATACAATATTGTATATTCGGGCCTTGATAGGAGAACAATGCCCCAATTGGTACCGATTCGTGAAGTATCCGCTCCAAACTGTCACCAATTGAAAGTGTCATTAATCATATCATCGAAAGTGTCCAATGGTCACGTTTGTGGAAAATTGTATAATCTTTTTTCATATAGTGAAACCGTTTCTGATTATACATCTATACACCTTATAACAGCACACAACACACCTCCCTATTATAAGTCATTTCAATGAGCATTAGAAAATAAAACAAATTTAACTATTCCTATAGAACCTCCTCAAAAATAAAATAAAATGCAAGACGGTTATCAAAGTCCATGCATTTAAGTCTACAATATATAAGCCTCTAATCAAACCAAAAAGGTCATGCCCGATGTTGCAACTATGAGCATAAATAGGAAAGGTCACTCACAATGGAATGGCACATACCCAAACTCACCCGTTTTGACTCGTTATCACTGAGTTTCATCATTGAACCCTTTGGCAGTGACTACAAAATAAAAACACCTCAAAATGAAATTTTTTTTCTTCCATGGTCGACACCAATTCCAAAATAAAGTGATGAAGCAAGTTGAAAGTAACCCAAAGTATACTTTAACGCATACTACCTCCTAGAAAATTTTAACTCAAGTATCCTAATTTTATCATTATAGGGTACCCAAGTGTACAACCTTCTAATATAATTTGAGCGCCTAAAAGGACTACTTTTGAATTGTATCACTTGTATATTAATTCCAACAAAGAACATGTTGAATGAACAGAAAGTCCTCAAAATCTTCATATAGACAACACTCTAGACCTGAGACATGTTTACACCCCATCAACGGTTTTAATCTTTATAACACATTTTTCGCCATCTTGGCGTGTTTGCGGTTATGCGCCCTACTGGCCTGTAAGTTAGTTTTGGCATTTAATTAGCCTTATGACAACAATCAAGTACTTGGGTGGCCACCGTATCCCTCCTTCAAAAGTGCATATATTAATTGTAGTTAAATAATAATTTGTAATCAATGATTTACTTAAGGAATGTCTAAAGCTCAACCCAGCCAGCTTAAGCCCATTTTGGCCCACTAAAAATGACATGTTGCAGTCCAGACCACTTTGACATCACCTCTCGAGTCAAAATCATCCAACTGGTTCAATAATTCCAGCATGGTTCTTTGAATTTCACGCTCACCACCAGACCGGGGCATCATACTTGCATTACAATCATGTTTTGATCTCACTTACATAGGAAAGTTTAAAACTTAAAAATGCTGTAATGCCCTTGAGTATACCTCTGTGTACCAACAACATAAATTTCATCAATGAAGACAATGGATGGAGAGAGATAATTTACAACTCTTAAGAGTTCCCTAACCAATTTAGGACCTTCTCTGAGGTATTTTTGAATCACCTCACTTCTATCAACACGTAAGAAGGTTGTTAATGTTGAATTTTCCACTACGAACTTCACCAAGGGATTTAAAGATTCTGACTTTAAGTTTATATATATATATATATTATATATATATATATATATATATATATATATTATATATATATATATATGTTAATACAAATATCGTCCTAAAAACGTTATTTATATTTTACGATCTTTGCTTAATTTTGTTAATGACAATCACAAAGTATATCTTTAAGCAAGGCATAAATATAAGATTAAGTCTTTTAAATTTATAGTAACAAGTCTTTTATAAATACATTTTACACATTACATACATTTTACATTTACATGTTTTACTTTTATTTTAAATTAGAAATATTAACACATGACATCATGGCATACCTCATTAGAAAATATTGGGAAGATTTGAAATATTTTGGAAAGATTCTTAAGCAACAAAGTTGACTTTGGAAGATATGAGAAGATATAGCAAGATATGGAAAGATTTGTTGAAGTCTTAGCTGTCCTGTACCCGCGGATCCAAACCAGTACAAGGGCGGATCCAAATTAAGGGATCCGCCAAATCCGCCACCTGTTGATCAGCTTTATCTATAAATAGCAAGCTGATCATTCAGGCATATTATCACTCATATAGCTTAAAACATATATTCATTCATTTGTACATCACTAACCCATATCATTCATTTATTTCATTTTGATCTTACTTTTGTAGCAAAGAAGATCAAGCATACAAGCTTCAACATACATACTGTTGCAAGTGTTATTAGTTAGATACTGTGTGATTTGTTAGTGTTCACAACATCATTGTTATACTTTTTATTCAGTAGAGTTTGGTTAGTGTTTTATTCCTTAAAACACAAAGAGTGTCGGGAGTGGTTGTACCCTTGTTAAAGAACCAACGGGAGTGGTTGTACCCTTGTAAAGAACCCGGTGTTTAACTTAGTATCGGATAAAGAGTAAGCGAGGTGTAAAGGTTTTCTCCGCCTAGAAGGGAGTTTGTTTCTTAGTGAAGAAAAACTCTCGAGTTAGAGGCTCGAGGAGTGGAGTAGGGCAAGGAAGAGAGTCCTTGTAGCCGAACCACTATAAATATCTGTGTTGTGTGGTTTGATCATTCCTTTCTTTACTTACTTAACTTATATTGCTTGTTTGTGTATATTTACTTTGAAATCACGATAAGTCACAAAGCAAATTAATCTTTTAAAACGGTAAAACTATTCAACCCCCTTCTAGTTTTCCACAATTGGCATCAGAGCTACGTTACTCAAGATTTTCAAATATATTGTATTTTAAAACTTGAAACGATCAATGGATTTTGAAAACTTTAAAGAAGGGCAATCTATGCAAAGACCACCACTATTTGAACCAAATTGTTTCATATACTAGAAAAACCGCTTTGAGACATATATGAAGTCAAAGGACATAGATCTATGGTATATAATTGTAGGGGGTGATTACAAGCCCATAAGTAATAATATTTCAGGTGGTCGGGATGAAGGTGCTTCTCTTACTCGTCACAGTGATGAGCAAATGAAGTTGATTGCCAAAAATAACGAAGCCAAAATGATGCTCTATAATGCTTTACCTAAGAAAGAATATGAAAGAGTTTTTATGTGTAAAACAGCTAAGGATATTTGGCAATCATTGATTATCACTCATCAAGGGAACTCACAAGTAAAAGATAACAAAATTGATCTTCTTGTTCAACAATATGAACAATTTGTTATCTCTGAAGATGAGACCATTGATAGTGCGTTTGCTAGGTTTAATACTATTATTACATCTCTTAAAGCACTTGATGAATCTTTTTCTAGTAAGAATTTTGTCTGGAAATTTTTAAGAGCACTCCATCCGAAGTGGAGAGCAAAGGTGACGGCTATTGAAGAATCTAAGGATCTTTCAAGCATGACACTGGACGAGCTCCTTGGAAATCTCAAAGTTCACGAGATGGTGATGGAAAAAGACTCAGAAATAGTTAAAGGCAAAAAGGAGAAGATGAAGTCCATTGCCTTGAAAGCTAGGGTAAAATCAAGTGATGATGAAGAGTCTTGTTCTAGTAGCGAAGACGAAGAGTATGTCATGTGATGAAGCGAAAAGTGTACCGCTTTTAGGGGGTCATTTAAGCCCTAAATCGTATTTATTTGATCAAATATTGCCCTAAATCGTTCCTTTTGTCATTTTAGGTACTTTGGAGAAGAAATCTGGAAAAGGAAGCATTTTGGACGTTTTTGGAGCATAAAAGTGAAGAAAACGACAAAGTCTCAAAATCGGCTTGAAAAGTACCTTTGATGGCGTCAAGTATTGCTCTTGACGGCGTCATGGCTTGGCAAAAGAGGTGGATATGAAAAATACACATGATAAGCCAGAGAATTTTACAATGAATTTCTGACGGCGTCACCCTTTGAAGTGATCAAGGCCATCACGGTTTAACTTAAAGAGGGACGGCGTCAAGCCCATTTCTGACGGCGTCAAGCCTTGATAAGCCAGAGCGGATTTTGGAGGTCTAAAGAGGGACGGCGTCAGGAAGGCCATCCGGGAACCCTAGACACGGTGAGGTGACGGCGTCAAGATCTATAACGTGACGCCGTCAGCCCTTAAACTCTATATATAGTTTTGCAATTTTTTGTCATTAGTGTGCAACTTTGTGAGGAGAAACCCTAAGACGAATTTCTGCCATTTTTAAGGGTTTTCATACCCTTGGATCTCCCATGTTTAATTGAAGATAAGTGTTCATTTAATCAATCAATATGTCTATGTGTTGTTTGATTATATCTTGTTCTTGTCTTTTGATTAACATGCTAGGCTAGATTTATCTTGTGTTTGCTTAGATCTAATAAAACCTGGCTATTGATTATTGGTTATTAGTGTGTTATTAATTGTATTGGATGATTGTTTATCGATGTTAGGCTTAAGAAAACTGGCTAACTTCCTATTCGGTAACTTGCTTGAACGTCTTAAGAAACATGAACCAATGCGTACTAAGGTTTTTATGGTTGTATTTATTGCATGAGCGAATTCTAGTGATCCCATGTTAGGAGCTTCCTAGCCGGCTCGACATAGGAGTGTAGTAGGAGCTCATAGAGTTGGGGAAGTACGTACGCCACCCCACGATTGGTATTAAGGAATACACCCGTCATCCACGCGATTAATACACACTAATCAACCTGTAAAAGATAGTTAGGGAGTAAGGAAATCTAAGTAAACACATTTCTCTCCACATAAGTTTCACAACCTTTTCATTTTCAGTTATTTTATTTTATTTGCATTTGTAGTTATTTGGGTTAGTTGACTAGCAACTAATTCCGCCCACTCCTTCAAACCCGAGATTTTAATTGCTTTAATAAAAAATATAAAAATACAAAAAGAATCTTCTCTCACCCTTAGACCTAATTAGAGTAGTTTTTCAATCCTAACGACACTATTCCCTGTGGAGAACGATCAATCCCCCGTACTTACCACTACACTATACTACATCGGTCAGGTACACTGCCTGGTGGGGTTGTAAGCCTCTTGAGATCCCTCGAGAGGTAAAACCTGTTGTAAGGTCGCAAAACCACGCATCAAGTTTTTGGCGCCGCTGCCGGGGAATAGTTATTGTTTAGGTTGAATTTTTATTTTATTAGGTCTACTCACTAGATTCCTTTCTAGTGAGATTTTTATTTTATTTTTCTAGGATTTCTTTAGTCTATCTTTTTCTTTGTGCCCTTTGTTTGTAAAACCATTTTTCATTTGTCACTATGGCGGATGAAATTCCATTTAGATCATTGACAATAGAGGAACAATTATATTTCACCAATAGATTTGCTTCCTACCATGAATTTTTGCGAACTCTTAGGACATCCGTGAAGATTTGGGGCTAAAGTTAGATGGGTTTGATGAATTCTATGCATGTGTGAATTCTATTAAACGATCATTATCAGGATCAATTCCTTTTAGTGAGACCCGTTGGATGAATTTTTGAGGAAAGCTCCCTAACCATGGCCGATAAGTACGACGAATTAATGGATTTGTATGAGCAAGATGACCTAGTTTCTAAGAACATGAACTTAGAATCAAACCAAGATTCTGAGACGGTTAGAGTTGAGCCACCTAGCTGCATGTCATGGTTAGGCACTACCATAATACAGGGTGAACACTTAGGTGATCTTGATGTGATGGAGGATCTAGCCGAGCATGATCACATTGATCAAAAAGACCTAGGTTTTATGATCGATGACGATGAATCTCAAGAAACACATGATGAATCTTTTGGGCAATTTGAATATAGCAGTCAGAATATTGAGGATGATCCTTATGATTCGGATATAGAAGTTGAGATGCCTAGAGAAGCACTTGAGATATTAGGGAAAATGTTAGGTTTAAATTCTACCAAAACCCATGATGAGGATATAGGTGATCTTGACACAAGGAATGATGAGGTTAGTAACATAAGCCCACGAAGTACCTCACAAGTCCTACCATCATTTGAGGCATACACACCGCCCGTGACTTACCCGGAAGAAGTAGAAGAGACTTTAGAAATCCCGATGGAGGTAGAACCTTTGAACCAAACACAACTAGAGGATATAGGTTTGAATGCTTATAGTGATCACAACCTTACTCTTAGTTCTAGGGGATTTCCTATTTTTGATGAACCGGAGCCTCAACCAAAACCGTTACCTAATCTTCGATCTTTATATGTGAATTTAGGAATTAAAAAAGGTCCCGATCCACCCATCAAACCATGTAGTCCGGGTAATGTTAAGATTAAGGTAGTAGACTCTAGGCCATGTGGAGTGGAAGCTAATATAGGAGTGAACCATGACCTTACATACTTACATCACCCATTCATGATTGATCACAAGAAACATTATGGTTTTAAACCGGGTTTATTAGGTCAAGATGGATTCCCAACTAGGAATCTCTCGAAGTTGATAGAAGATGATCCCTTTTTAGGAGAAAACTTTAATTCACCCATTGACCAAAGTGAACTAGGTAAGGTTATAATGAAAGGAGCACACCCCTTTGAGTATATAATTCATCCACCACTCTTTCCTCACGCGGCATACTTCCACCAAGATGGTATGTATCGCTACTATCACCCGCACTTAATCCTAAGTGTAGGAAAAACCTCTCCTTTATCCGTTAAATAAGGGTAGAGTCAGGCTCGTGACTCGAACAAAAACAAGCGCTTCTTGGGAGGCAACCCAAGCTTTATTTGTTTGTTTGTTTGTTTGTTTGTTTGATTTTATTTGTTTCCGTATGCAAGTTTAATTGTTATTGTTTGTGCTCATGTTTCAAAGTAAATTGTGAAAATGCTTTATTTTGTTTTTAACTTCGTCTTAACTACATATAAAGGTATTTTGCAAAAGATAAGTGTAAGGGAAATCCAAATCGGTTTATTAGAACAAATGAACATGAATCGTAATAATAATAAATTAACATACATATTAGTATTTGTTTGAGTCAAATGCTTGTATCGAGTCATAATGATATTTTGCAGGATTTCCAGGAAGTAAGGTATAGGTTTTCCAGAAATTTTCCGGAAACTTAACATGAAAATTCTGTCAGATCATTTCTGACGGCGTCAGGTTTTAATTTTCAGAAATTTTTGAAAGTTTTGTTTTCATAAAAAGTTTTTTTTATTAAATCTCTAACTTATAATCTCCAGGAATCTGCAAAATTATCATTCCACAAGCATTATATCCTTATATATAGAATTTATCCCGCCGATGTTATGCAGGTTTTCGTGTTTGTTTTCTCAGGTTTAACAGGTTATTTTGGACAAGGAGATGTATGTGAAATTAGTCGTGAAGCTTCAACATTACCTTGGAAGAAGATCTAACCATGTTACCACATTATCCACCGAGCGAATCAGGGGAGTATTTGATTTCATTCTTTTACCTTTTCACTTTTACATCTTGTTATTTGAACATTGGGGACAATGTTCATCTTAAGTGTAAGGGGGGGTAAAAGTACGATACTTTAGAGAATACAATTGCACTTGATTTTTGTTTATTTAATAGTAGATGTGTAATAAAACTGAGATAAATACTTGTTAAGGCAATTTTAGTGCCAAATTTAAAATTTTTTACAACATATAGGAGTGAAACTTTGATCTTAATGAGCGTCTCATGGATAGGAAGTTGTATGACTAGCACAAAAAACCGTACCACTAAAAAATTTTCCACCCCCAAATATGTGAGGTTCGCCCCTAGAATTGGTAGGAAAAGCATTTATGCTATGATGTGTGTACCGGTAGCACTTAGATTCTAGAACTTGCGTTAGGACCATTCCGAGGCCACAAGTGAGACTACATTCGTGTAGTTAGATTTACTACATGATAAGAGGCATTAGGATTAACCCATTGTTTTACACCTGTGTTTTTGTTATAATTACGTTGGCTACATTGGTCAAGTAATTCTCCCACACCCTTTGCGTTGTACTCATTTTTAGTACACGATACCCCTAGTACACCCCTCAGAGCCTATCTTTTCGTTTCGACCTTTAAGCATTTTACTTAAAGGAAGAATTTGTTTACACCCCACTTAAATGTACACCCAAATCGCCTTAGCCTACCTTGTATGCACTCATCTTTAGTGCATTATTGTTACAACATTTGTTTAAACCCCAAGTTAATTATCTAATTGATTACATGGTTGCTAAGTCGAGTCATATCCTTGTACATATTATTTTGGGACGATTGGGACTCATGGGTAAAGTACTAGTGTAATGGAGTAATGGGGAAGAACAACATTATTACCCCCATATGTGCTAAATATTTTAAAAGTACTCCAAGTGTTTCGATTATCTTAATTCGAGTCATTAGAATAGTAATTGTAAAGTTATGTAAAAGTTCAAGTGTAAGGGGAATGCAACGCCCCTATGATGTATTATTTTGGATGGTAGGGCAAGAGTGTATGGAAAAAAAATAAAAAAAAAATCAAGAAAAAAAATGAGAAAAAGAAAAGTAGAAAAAAACATACGGACTACCATCCCGTTTCATTTTATGTTTATTTTATGTTTTTGTTATTTTGTTTTTTAGCTTAAGTCGAGTCTAGTCTTGGCTTAGCAACGCCATATTGTACATGTAATTAATCAAGATCTTTAACTCGCCACCAGTAAAATATCCCTTATCCAACAAAACCGTGTTTATCATATCCCTACACCTCATGTTATAACCCATGTAAAAGCCCTCTTTGATAGTTTATCTTAGGTACTTACGCCTAGTGGAGAAGGTTTTCGATCCTTTCCCAAGCCTATGGTAATCTATTTGCTATGACAGGTAGTGAGAGATATTATCCGTTTTCATTTATGAGATTTATTTTGATGACACCTGAGAGATGTGAGTATCTAAACACTACTTGTGAGGTGCTAGTTTGTAATCTCCGTGCTTATTATGATTAAAGTGAAACGACTATTTGTTGTAATTACTTTTATATTAGCGTTAAATGACCCCTAACTTGTATTTTGATTAGAATAAAAGCGCATTTGCTTGAGGACAAGCAAATCTCAAGTGTAAGGGTATTTGATGAAGCGAAAAGTGTACCGCTTTTAGGGGGTCATTTAAGCCCTAAATCGTATTTATTTGATCAAATATTGCCCTAAATCGTTCCTTTTGTCATTTTAGGTACTTTGGAGAAGAAATCTGGAAAAGGAAGCATTTTGGACGTTTTTGGAGGATAAAAGTGAAGAAAACGACAAAGTCTCAAAATCGGCTTGAAAAGTACCTTTGATGGCGTCAAGTATTGCTCTTGACGGCGTCATGGCTTGGCAAAAGAGGTGGATATGAAAAATACACATGATAAGCCAGAGAATTTTACAATGAATTTCTGACGGCGTCACCCTTTGAAGTGATCAAGGCCATCACGGTTTAACTTAAAGAGGGACAGCGTCAAGCCCATTTCTGACGGCGTCAAGCCTTGATAAGCCAGAGCGGATTTTGGAGGTCTAAAGAGGGACGGCGTCAGGAAGGCCATCCGGGAACCCTAGACACGGCGAGGTGACGGCGTCAAGATCTATAACGTGACGCCGTCAGCCCTTAAACTCTATATATAGTTTTGCAATTTTTTGTCATTAGTGTGCAACTTTGTGAGGAGAAACCCTAAGACGAATTTCTGCCATTTTTAAGGGTTTTCATACCCTTGGATCTCCCATGTTTAATTGAAGATAAGTGTTCATTTAATCAATCAATATGTCTATGTGTTGTTTGATTATATCTTGTTCTTGTCTTTTGATTAACATGCTAGGCTAGATTTATCTTGTGTTTGCTTAGATCTAATGAAACCTGGCTATTGATTATTGGTTATTAGTGTGTTATTAATTGTATTGGATGATTGTTTATCGATGTTAGGCTTAAGAAAACTGGCTAACTTCCTATTCGGTAACTTGCTTGAACGTCTTAAGAAACATGAACCAATGCGTACTAAGGTTTTTATGGTTGTATTTATTGCATGAGCGAATTCTAGTAATCCCATGTTAGGAGCTTCCTAGCCGGCTCGACATAGGAGTGAAGTAGGAGCTCATAGAGTTGGGGAAGTACGTACGCCACCCCACGATTGGTATTAAGGAATACACCCGTCATCCACGCGATTAATACACACTAATCAACCGGTAAAAGATAGTTAGGGAGTAAGGAAATCTAAGTAAACACATTTTTCTCCACATAAGTTTCACAACCTTTTCATTTTCAGTTATTTTATTTTATTTGCATTTGTAGTTATTTGGGTTAGTTGACTAGCAACTAATTCCGCCCACTCCTTCAAACCCGAGATTTTACTTGCATTAATAAAAAATATAAAAATACAAAAAGAATCTTCTCTCACCCTTAGACCTAATTAGAGTAGTTTTTCAATCCTAACGACACTATTCCCTGTGGAGAACGATCAATCCCTCGTACTTACCACTACACTATACTACATCGGTCAGGTACACTGCCTGGTGGGGTTGTAAGCCTCTTGAGATCCCTCGAGAGGTAAAACCTGTTGTAAGGTCACAAAACCACGCATCACCATGGCCGTAAGAGATTTCAAGAAATTCTTTAGGAGACGAGGAAAGTTCGTAAGACCACCTCGTGAAGAAAAGAAATCCTTCCGGAAAGACCATGATGATAGGAAAGGAAAAGTAGATAGGAAATGTTATAGGTGCGGGGATTCAAGTCACCTAATAGGAGAATGTCCAAAGCCTCCAAAGAACAAGTCTCAAAGAGCATTTGTTAGTGGAGCTTGGAGTAATAGTGAAGGTGATGACGACGAGCCTAAGAACGACGAAGTTGCTCTCATGGCTCATGACACAGAAGAGGTACATTCTGACTCGTCATATTCTTCTATAGATGATGAAACCTTAGAAGTAGAATATAACAAACTGTGTGATATCACTTTAAAAATCATAAACAAAAATAAGTTCTTAAAAACCAAAATGACACTTTTAGAAAATGAAGTTTATTGGTTTAAAGAAAAAGAGATACGAACGGAAAAGGGTAAAAATAGTAAAGAAACCTGTGTCTCTTGTCAAGAACTTAAACTAGAATTAGAAACTCTTAAAACCACACAGGAAGATCTCATTAAGCAAAATTCTAAGTTTAAAAAGTTTGATAAAAACATAAGCTGTATAGATGAGATAATGAAGATGCAAAAATTACCTCATGATAAAACCGGACTAGGTTTTATGAAACTAGGAAGCTTAAGTGACTTTAAGAAACAAACAGTGAAAGAAAAAGAAACTGTTCCAATTGAGTCAGACACCCACGGATCCGACGGATCCAAAATTTTAGATCCGCCAGTTATACCCAAGGGATCCGCAGGTACTGTTGATGAACAGAAAGCTCATAATTCGGATCTTACTGAATTCGTTAAGGTCACTAGAAAACCTAGCACTAGTACAACTGTTAACAAACAAAAACCATCAGTCTCTATAGGAAAAGGTCAAGTTAATAATGAGTTTAGAACTAAAACGGTTCAACAGAGACCTAAAACTAGTTTTCCCAAATAGCCCTTTCCAAAAAGTAACTTTAACTCACCACATCATTATCAAAGAAATTGGAACCAAAACATGTCTAGGAACTTTCAAGGTCCCAACTACATGCCATGGAACACTAGTACACCATTTCCATACATGAACCATGATAATGTTATGTTTAACCCAAACGGACCCATGAGATATTGGGGACCAAACACTTGAGTTTTTCTTGAACTTAGGTGTGCTTTAAAGTTGAGTTAGAACCAGATGAGTGGATTAAAGATAGTGGGTGTTCAAGACACATGAAGGGAAACATAAGCCTTTTCTCAACCTACCAAGTGTACGACGGAGGTAATGTCACATTCGGTAGCAAGCTTAAAAGTAAAATCTTTAGAAAAGGTACAATCTCTCATGACTCTCTCCCTATCGATGATGTTGCTCATGTAGATAATTTAGGCTTTAACTTGCTTAGTATAAGTCAATTGTGCCGCAAAAAGTATAACGTCCTTTTCAGTGAAAATGGAAGTAAAATACTTAAAGACGGTATAATAGTAGGAAAATGTGTTTTAAATAATAACGTATACGTTATGAAATTAGATAAAACATCTAAAGACAAACTTTGTCTCACTTCTTTGGACGAAAACTCAACTCTATGGCATCGACGCTTAGGTCACGCCAATATGAGGTTAATTCAATCCTTATCATCTAAGGAACTTATTAGGAACCTACCCAAGTTGAAATATGACCAACACTTTTGTGATGCTTGCAAAATTGGGAAACAAGTTCATAACAGTCATAAGGCTAAAAACATGGTGTCTACATCTAGGTGTCTAGAATTGTTACATATGGATTTGTTTGGTCCATCCGCTATACAAAGTTACGGGGGAAACTTCTATACTTTGGTAATAGTAGATGATTACTCTAGGTATACTTGGACAAAGTTCTTGAAAACTAAAAATGAGGCATTTGATAAATTTGAAATCTTAAGTAAGAATTTCAAAATCAAATAGGAAATAACATAGTGTCAATAAGAACCGACAATGGTCGTGAATTTGACAACGAAATCCAATTTGGAGCTTTTTGTGATGCTAATGGCATAACACATAATTTCTCAGCTCCTCGAACTCCTCAATCTAACGGTGTAGTAGAACGCAAAAATAGGACAATTCAAGAAATGAGTAGAACTATGTTAAATGAACAAAACATACCATAAAATTTTTGGTGTCACACCGTAGATACATCCACATACATCTTGAATAGAGTATTAATTAGACCATTTTTAAAAAAAACTCCATATGAGTTATATAAAGGCAAAAAGCCTACTTTAGGATATTTTAAAGTTTTTGAAAGCAAGTGCTTCATTTTAAACACTAAAGACTATCTCACCAAGTTCGACCCAAAGTCGTATGAAGGTGTATTTCTTGGGTATTCACAAAATAGTAAAGCTTAGATAGTTTTAAACAAAGAAACCTCAAGAGTCGAGGAATCGTTGAACGTAACATTCGACGAAAGTCCACCTCCCGCTAAGACATCACCTTTGGTAGATGATGACTTAGTTGAAAGTCAAATGGTTAGAAACCAAGAAAATATTGAAAGCGACAACAAAGATGAACCGGTAAAAAGAGAAATAGTTAATATCAAAGAAACCAAAAGTCATCCATTAGAAAACATCATAGGAAAAATCAATGAAAGAACATTAAGATCTAAAGCTCAAAACGAAAGTAATTTCTTCTGTTTTGTTTCAACTGTTGAGCCTAAAAACATAAATGATGCCATAAAAGATGAATCTTGGGTCATAGCGATGCAAGAGGAATTAAATCAATTTGTTAGGAACGACGTTTGGACATTAGTCCTACAACCTAAAAATCAAACCATAATAGGTACAAAATGGGTTTTTAGAAACAAAATGGATGAAAATGGCGTAGTATCTAGAAACAAAGCTAGGCTAGTAGCACAAGGCAACAATCAACAAGAAGGTATAGTGTTGGTCCACAAATTGTATATGGATCACTAAGTAGTTTTGAATACCTAGTAGATGGTTAGGATAAATCCGAACCAATCTAAGTGAGAAACCCTAAGTGATTGTTGATGTTAATGCGGAATCTTAACAAGAACAATTTAGAACACAAGCAGGAATATCACTAACTTCGTATATTGATATTCACTATTATCAATTCGTACAACTCACACACTCACTAACAAACTTTAGGGATCCTTTTATAACACAAGGAAACCTTAGATGACACAGAAGATATACACAAATCTTCTATAAAGATACATACACGCATTGTATCTTTTCCTAATATAACTCTAACAAACTTTCCTATCTTCACGACCAGACCAGACTTTATAAGTCAACCAGACTTAACATGTACTACCAGACTTATCTTTACATAACCAGACCTAAATCACAAACAGACCTAACTTAGTAAACTACCAGACCTAAGTAGTAAACTACCAGACCTAAGTAGTCTGCTCTTGATATGCATCATAATTCCCAACAATCCTCCCCTAACTTGATCTTCATGCTTCATGAACTTCAAGTTCTTCTGATTTAGCCTTCAGAGGATTGAATCTTGAACACTTTGAAATGTATTTAGGTCTTGTTCCTTACTAGCAGCTTGAATCTTGATAAGCTCTTCTGATATGGTCTTTGCAGCAACAATGACTATATGTACATCAATTCATATTAAGTTTCATATCTATTCTCATCACTTCCAAGTGTGTGAACACCTGTGAGAGGTGAATCATTGAAATTTAATGGATTTGATGTCTCTTTACCAATAGCCATTACTACTGGAGTAGCCAAATGTTTTGGTGTGTAAGACCATGGTACACTGATAACCATATGATTTTAAGCAAATCATCAGCTTATCAACGGATTTGTTAAGTCTTTACCAAAAGCCGTTTGCTTCTGGACTAGTCAATTCTTTGATGGAAAAGCACCTCATCATGGTGAATTGATTACCATTTATGGTTTTCCACAGCCTTTACCACAAGCCATAACCTTTTGGGCTAGCCAACTCTTCACTTATCTTAGATATGGTGAGTTGAATACCATACAATTTTTGGCAAATTGTCAGCCATAAACGGATTTGAGCAATCTTTACTTGTTAGCCGTTTGCTCAGGATTAGCCAGTCCTTGTGTTGATGAGACAAGGTGGACTGATAACCTTTTGATGTGTTAGTGCAAAGCACCTTCACCAAGTGGGAAGTTCCAATAATCTCACTCAACAACTTGTGAAAATTCTTTCAAACACTTTTAGGCTACATCCTTCAAAGACTGCTTCTTAATCAAATCCAATAACATCTCATATCCTTCATCCTTTTTACTAGCATACAACTTTTTGTTCATCATTTCCTTGCAGACACCTGATGATAAAGGATATTCCACCTCTGCAAGCATATAAATATCAGCATTCTTTAATGACACACAATGTACCTTGCAGGTATGAAAGTATCTCCAGCTGACAATGTTCTGTTCTTCAGGAAGTTTCCACACTATATCAGACTCAGTTGGAGGCTCAAACATCACCTTCAAATTTCCCCAGAAGACTCTTTCAAACTCATCTTCAGGAGGATGATCTCCATATTTAATATTCACCAACTGATAAAGTTCTTGAAGATCCTCCCTATTCACATCAATCAAAATGCCAGCAAAATTCATATAAACAATGTTAGAATTATCTTCCCTTATTATTTGATATGCAGCCCTTCCACCAGTCATGATAAGTTGATACTTGACAACCTTAGTAGGTTCCTTAGTGCTTTCAATAGTCCCCATTGTGGCTCCTTCAGATGAAGGTTCTTCATCTAATTCCTCTTCAACAACTACTTTCTTGGATTTATTCTTCCTTTCCAAACCTTTTCTTCTTTGAAACACAATAGGCCTAATCACTTCATCTTGCACTTCTTCTGTTGACTTACCAGCTTCAGGTTGTGGATCAATCACTTTATCAGGTTCAATGACTAGTTCAGTCTCTTTAGCCTTTCTACCTTGAAAGCAAAATTTCTGCACATCATCATAATCAGTAGCTTTGTAACCTTGATCTCTCTCAAATGCCTTGAGATATGCTACTTGAATTTCTTCATATGACTTCTTTTTCATCTGATCCAAAGAAAGATGCATTTGATTCTTAAGATACATCTTCATATCATACTTCTTTTCTGCCATAGACATCTTCTTAGGAATCTTAGATTTCTTTTGAAGTTTGAACTTTTCCAAGAATCCACCCAATGTATCATCATTACTCCTTGCATTAATGAAGTCAGCTAACTGTTTGGCTCATTCAACAGCAGTTAAGCCTTCAATAGTTAGCAACTCTTCATACTTTGCTCTCACTTCATCATCAACATTGAGTAGTTTTGTAAAATCATCAGATTCTTCAGCCAACTGTCTTGCATAGACTGCATCTAACATCTTTTGTCTTTCTTCATCAGCAATATCTTGAGCCTTAATCCTCTCAATTTCAGCCTCAGATGCAAGTTCTTCTCTTGTTTTTCTCTTAGACTTCTTTGGCAATGAAGTTTCTTCCATGACCTGCTTTCCCTTTCTTAGTGCAGATTGTTGTTCTTCATTACCAGAACTAAGTTCATTACCAGACTTTCCACCAGACTTCTTTTCACCAGACTTTTCACCAGACTTTTCATCAGATATAGTCCCAAACTTTTCAACTTCTTCCTCAACAGACAAAATTAACCTTCTTCTTTTCCTATCCTGTTTGATTTTGCCCATTGATTGAGCCAAAGTCTCTGCAACTTCCAATGTCTCTGGACTAATTATGGTGACATTATCTTGAACAAGTGGTTCTTGAACTGGTGTTTGAAGAATATTTTCTTGTTCTTCCTCCAAATTCCTCCCCTGTTTGGAAGAATTTTCAGCTTCATCTTCCTCAAAAGAGACACCCTTTTTCTTCATTGCTACTCCCATTTTCTTTACTTTCTTCACCAAAGTCACATAAGCTTTTCTGAGTGCCTCATTAGTCTTTTCCAATATGTCAATCTTCTTTTGTAGTTGAGGAACAATGACAAGGAGATCTTCCACAGTTATGGGATTATGTGCCTCCTCCATTTCAGGACTTGGAACATGTGGTTGTGGAGATGAAGATTGTTGGACGGGTGTAGATGATCTTTCAACTGATGGTGAGGGACCTGGTTGAGGTGATGGAATTGGAGAAGACCTAGGTGTAGCAGACCTAGATGAGGCTTGGTCTTGAGCTTCATCAGGGTTCACTTGTGCAGCTCCAGAAGTACCTGCATTGTTAGTACCAAGCATAGCAGCAAGCAAAGGTTTGTCTGTCCCTTGAAAACTCCTTTTTAGATTTGCAAAGAGTTTAGAAGTAAAGGCCACACTGATGTAAGGCACTTTATCCCTAGTTTCAAAATTCAAGATCATTTGCAAAAATCTTGGATACATTAAAAAATTTGGGTTTTTAGCATTTTTCACCATTCCTTCAAAAATTAATTTTGAAAAGTTAAATTTCCTTCCAGATGATAAACAGACCAATGCAGAAGCAATTCTGCTTCCAAATTGATCCCATCCACCACTTTTGGGACATAAGCTCTGAAGTAAATGATGTACTAAAAACCTCCACTGAGGTGAAAAATGACTTTTCCAAAAGGTAAAGCTTCCATCTGTGGGGTACCCAATGCTATTCAAACCCTCAAAAATATCCTCATTAGACAAATCAAATTCTCCTAAAGCATCATCCAATTTGAGACTGTCCCTAATGGATGCTTCAGAAATGGTAAAACCATTTTTGTCTATGACAACTCTTAAGCATGGTGTCCCATCATCAAGAGTCTCAAAGGTAACCGACCTCCAGAACTGCTTGACAAGGGACTGATAAATAGTAGGATTATGAGTTAATGAATAACAAATATAAGAACCTTTTAGAAAATCCACAATCTGCTCAAAACCTGCACTTTGATCTGGCTTCTTCAAGAACCCGACTTGATTATGCTTGTCCACAAACTTGAGATTAGCCATGGGTGAGTTAATGATTTAGGTCTGGTTGACAAGAGAGGTAGGGTTTGAAAAGATATTTGCGTAGAAACAGAGTCGTGAGAAATAAAGATTATTTAAATTTGGAAGCAAATAAGGAATAAAAGAAGATAAATAATATCAAATTTTAAGCTTATATACTTCATAAATATCTTGTTTTACCGAAAATAGTGCAACGGTAATATATTAGTAAAATCTTTAGTTACTCTGACCAGATCTAACGGTCATAAAATTAACACTACCCGACCTAAAAAGTCAACCAGGCCGAATCATACACTTACCAGACCTAACTAAGAGAGTGGACTTATACCATTTCTATAGCGAATGCAAAGTTTTGCAACACCTCATTCCATTCTTCTCTGCAAGAATTAGTTGAAACAACAAGAAAGAGGAGACTAAAACCAATTTTTGCAAGACACATGAGCTACCAGATTTAACACTTAAGATTACCCGATTTAAAAATATTTAAAACTTGTACATTTGCCTCCCCTTAAATGTACATTACCTCCCCTTAAGTGTAAATTCCCCCTTTTTTTTTTTTTTTTTTTTTTTTTTTTTTTTTTTTTTTTATCACTAGAGAATACTTAACCAAAATAAAAACGAAGGTCAACTTTCCAAAAACACAATTAATAACTCTTTCCCTGCAAGTATTAACTCATACACCAACCAAGCATTAAAAGACATTAAACCTTGATTTTCCCTATAAAACCACCCATAGTTTTATCACAAATACCATCACAAACCAGAAGAAAACCTTACAAGCATAATGGATCCATCCAACTTAAACACCATAGAGATTTCATCCGATTCCTGGGATCCAAATGACTCATCCTCTGATACATCCTCAGGAGGATGGGGTGGATACTTCCCACCAGGGTATTCATCCATCACAAGAAACAAGACATTGAGAGAAGCAACTCTGAGACAATGGCTAGCTGCTTATGACCTGTCTGAGAAGGAACCAGACAATGAAACACCAAAGACTTCAAAGCCAACTCCTCCTTCTGATGTGGATGATAAAGGTGCCAAGGAAGAAGACCCCTTCAAGAATGATGAAGAGACCTATCCTTCGAAGATTGTGCCTTCCCTGAGTAGTGGTTCTGTGCCACGTCCCCCACCAAGCAGTGTGATTCTTGCACTTCCATGCCCAAAGGCATGGAATCAATTTGGTGGCAGAGGAGCCAAGAAGACCATTCCTGACTTCATGGGTAAAGGGAAGCAGAAGGTGTAGGTTGTGATGTTTAGCTGGTTTGGGTTAAATCTTTTGTCTTATGAAGCCTTGTAACTTGCATCCTAGAATGCAATTTCTTGTTATTAAATAAAGGGCTCTTTGGTTCTGATGTATTAAATTTCCACGTATGAATTACTTGCAAAAAGAAAAGAGCTAACAACTGCAAAACAAAGTTAAGTACAAAATACCAAACACACATACTATAGAGAACAAAATAAGTACTGAAAATAAGAATAACCAAGAAGAATAGCAAGATTAGAAACAAACAAATATACAAACTATACAAAGTTAAGAAAGAAGATCAGTTTTTCTTAACAACCCAAGCCTGAGTGGGCTTGTGTCCATCCTGTGGAGCAACATATTTATAGGTCTTGTATGAACTTGCTCCAGTGAAACCATGTTTGGACTTATAGGTAAATTCATTTTTAAATGGATTCCAAGTCCAGCAATCAGAGAAATTATCAGTAGAACCCCCATTTGTTTGTCTTCTTACAGGTGAATGAGCTTTGTAAAAATTAGTTCTTTTAAAATTTTCATTCACCTGAGGTTTTTGAAAAGGTTGCTTGGGTCTTACAAAACCAGTGTTAACATTTGGTCTCACAGAGTTGACATAACCAGTATTCACTTTAGGCCTCATAAAATTAACATTTTGCCTATTCACATTAAAGTTTCTGTAGCCAGATCCAAAATTTGGTCTACCAGAACTAACAAAGGAGTTAGGTCTGGTAGTGTTATTTAGTTGAACAGGTCTGGGGACAAACTGGTTGGCATGGTTAACTCTATTAGCATTGTTCCAAACTGGTTTATTTGAACCATTAACCTTATTAACATTCATTCTCTTTTGCTCAGCCTCTCTTTTCATTCTCTTTTCATGGAAGTCACAATCTCTTATTAAATGACTCAAACTTCCACACACAAAACATCTTTTAGGAGCATAATTGTAACTACTCCTACTCTCTCTGTGAACACTATTGCTTCTAGGTGACTCATTCAATTTAACAGATTCCCTAGGAGTTTTTATGTGGTTAACACAACTAGGTTTAACTGTCTCAGCCTTTTGTTCAGTCACTAAAGGTTTAGTAACAACAGGTTCACACTTCTTAACAACCTTAGGTTCAGGATTCTCTTTTTCCTCATTGTTTGACTCAGACTTAGAGTGATCAGAGGAACTATCAATAGATCCTTCAGAGTCATTGGATTGACAAGAAGAATATCTACTAGATTTGTCCTCTGAGGTAGTTGGTTCAGGCACTTGAGGACCTTTCTTACCATACACAAAGAGTGAATCATCTAACTCTTCTTTTTCAAGAGGAGTATAGTCATCACTCAAAGGTGGTGGTACTCCCTTAAAATCACCTGACTTAACAAACCTATTGTACAAAGGTTTATCAGCATAGTCCTCTTCTCTATTCTTAAATATAGCCCTGTTCTCATTTTCCTCATATCCTAAGCCACATTTTTTATTTGACTTAATTTGAGAATCCCAACACTTAAACAGGTTATTGTTTGAATTGTTCCATTGATCTACCCTTTTTCTCAGCTCATCCCTCTCCTTCTGAATTTTAAGCCCTAATTGTCTATACCTTTTAAGCTTCTCATCTTGTTCATATATTTTATTAGCTTGAAAGTATAGTTTTTCATTTAAAGCAGCATGTTGATTTTGAAGGGTGACCTTTTGTGCCTCTAAAGTTTTTACAGCATTTTTATGTGCTAATAAATTTACTTCTAGATCACCTATTTGTTCTTGCTGCTCATCACATAAAGCCTTAACATGATTATATGAGTCAGTACATAATTTAGAGCATAATGATACCTCATTACCAATGGCCATGAGAGCATGATCAGACTCCTCATTTACTCTTGGATGCTCACCCCAATTGACTCCTCCAGCTTCCATTGTCAGCAGACTCATCTGATTCTTTTCCATCTTCCCATCTTCAACTCTTTTCTCATCAGCAGACTTCTTCTCTGGACAATCTCTTGAAAAATGCCCATGCTTGTGACAGTTGTAGCATTCAACAGTCCTCTTTGTGTATCCCACTGGTGATTTGTTGTTGAAGTTGATAGTCCTACCATATTGCTTCTGAAATCGTTTGACCCTTAAAGCAACCATGGCAATGTGCCATTTTATATCCATCTCCTCAACTTCAGCATCATTAATTTGTTCAAGGTCTTCATTAATAAAGCTTTCATCTTCCGTTTGATTGGCAAAGAAAGAATGTATCACCTCATCAGTAAAACTTGAAGCAGACCTTTCACTTGAAGGAGTTTCATAATTACCAGACCTAACACCAGATCTAACCTTGTAAGTACTGCTTTTGTTTTGAGATACAAAAGCAACATTTGAGGAACTGGTTGAACCCTGAGTGTTGTTACTGATGTCCCTTTCAAACATCCTGAGATTATTGTAAAGGTCATCAGGTGTCATAGAGTCTACTTCCTCCTTAATCCTCATTGCTACAGATACATTGCCCCATTCTGATGGTAAAGATCTAAGGAATTTGTGATTTGCATCCTCATTCGAGACTGCTGCACCATGAACTTCCAATTGTGTTAACAGATGTTGAAATCTGTCATAGCCCTTCTCCAAACCTTCAGTCTTTGAAACACTAAATGTTTCAAATTGCTGTTTAAGAACAGCCTTTTGCATCTTTTTGGAGTTAGCATTACCTCCAAATCGTTTCTTGATAGCTTCCCACATCTCCTTAGCATCAAGAATGCCATGAAACCTTTGTAGATGCTCCTTAGGAATAGCCATAAGAAGCAAGGTTCTGGCCTTCTTTTCCTTCTCCACAGCCCTAATCTCCTCAGCAGATACTGGTGGCATTATTCTGAGTTGCCCATCATTCCCTTGTGAAATTCTCTTCTTAGAATTTCCCTTTTGAATCACCTTCCATACATCACTATCAATGTATTCCAGATAATGTTCCATCTCCATGGCCCATATATCATACTCTTCTCTCTTCAGTAGTGGAAGTTTTATGTTTGAGATTGTGGTTGTGGAAGGGATGGGTTGTTGTTGTGTTTGGGAGTTACTGGTTTCGGTTTTTCCTTCATCTTCATGGTTTGATTGCTCATCCTCACTGTTATGGATTGAGAAAGTTTCAGGCTTATCGAGTTCAGACATTGTGAAGGGTGATTTGAGTGAGAATTAGGTTTTAGGGATTTAGTGTTCTACGAATTCAGAGTCTCTCTCCTTGCTCTGATACCACTTGTTGGTCCACAAATTGTATATGGATCACTAAGTAGTTTTGAATACCTAGTAGATGGTTAGGATAAATCCGAACCAATCTAAGTGAGAAACCCTAAGTGATTGTTGATGTTAATGCGGAATCTTAACAAGAACAATTTAGAACACAAGCAGGAATATCACTAACTTCGTATATTGATATTCACTATTATCAATTCGTACAACTCACACACTCACTAACAAACTTTAGGGATCCTTTTATAACACAAGGAAACCCTAGATGACACAGAAGATATACACAAATCTTCTATAAAGATACATACACGCATTGTATCTTTTCCTAATATAACTCTAACAAACTTTCCTATCTTCACGACCAGACCAGACTTTATAAGTCAACCAGACTTAACATGTACTACCAGACTTATCTTTACATAACCAGACCTAAATCACAAACAGTCCTAACTTAGTAAACTACCAGACCTAAGTAGTAAACTACCAGACCTAAGTAGTCTGCTCTTGATATGCATCATAATTCCCAACATATAGGAACTTTTAGGATTTTATTTTAGGATTTTTCTTTTTAGGATTTATTTTCTTTAATGTAACATCATATTTTCCATGTAATGAATGTTATATTTTTATGCTTGTAGGTGATCAATATTTGGCATATTATCTTGTTTTGTTTTACTAACATCATAGTATGGTTGTTTTTAGTACTCATAATGATTTGACCACTTGTTCTTAGGTGCATATTTTTGATAAGACACTTCTTTTTGACTTTTTAAAGTCAAATGAGTTGACCTTTCTTGCTTGGTTGACATATTCATATGCATTCTTCAACTTGGTTGGAATTATTCACAACTAACCTTTATTTTGTAGCATTTCACATCCTTGAAACGTATACGTTGGTACTCTAGCAATGAGGAGTATACATCGAGGGGGAGCATATCATATTCTAAACATTTGTTTTGTAGGTTCATGCATCATAACCTTGGCACTCCATTTAGGGGTACTATAATCCAAGGGGGAGCTTTAAAGTTCTCAAAATCACATTCCGCTACGCATATATTCTTTTTGTTTCGACAAAAAGGGGGAGATAGGATTAAGTCTTACATCACTGTGATGTATCACAGTACATATTTTTATGCTTAAAATAGTTTTTAAAACTTGCATAAAACTAACTTAATCTATATTTTTAAAAGACTCATACTCTATTTAGCTCTTTACTTAAAAATAAACTTTATGTTATGTCATCAACAAAAAGGGGGAGATTGTTAATACAAATATCGTTCTAAAAACGTTATTTATATTTTACGATCTTTGCTTAATTTTGTTAATGACAATCACAAAGTATATCTTTAAGTAAGGCATAAATATAAGATTATGTCTTTTGAATTTATAGTAACAAGTCTTTTATAAACACATTTTACACATTACATACATTTTACATTTACATGTTTTACTTTTATTTCTTAAATTAGAAATATTAACACATGACATCATGGCATACCTCATTAGAAAATCTTGGGAAGATTTGAAATATTTTGGAAAGATTCTTAAGCAACAAAGTTGACTTAGGAAGATATGGGAAGATATAGCAAGATATGGAAAGATTTGTTGAAGTCTTAGTTGTCCTGTACCCGCGGATCCAAACCAGTACAAGGGCGGATCCAAATTAAGGGATCCGCCAAATCCGCCACCTGTTGATCAGCTTTGCCTATAAATAGCAAGCTGATCATTCAGGCATATTATCACTCATATAGCTTAAAACATATATTCATTCATTTGTACATCACTAACCCATATCATTCATTCATTTCATTTTGATCTTACTTTTGTAGCAAAGAAGATCAAGCATACAAGCTTCAACATTCATACTGTTGCAAGTGTTATTAGTTAGATACTGTGTGATTTGTTAGTGTTCACACGTCATTGTTATACTTTTTATTCAGTAGAGTTTGGTTAGTGTTTTAGTCCTTAAAACACAAAGAGTGTCGGGAGTGGTTGTACCCTTGTTAAAGAACCAACAGGAGTGGTTGTACCCATGTAAAGAACCCGGTGTTTAGCTTAGTACCGGATAAAGAGTAAGCGACGTGTAAAGTTTTTCTTCGCCTAGAAGGGAGTTTGTTTCTTAGTGAAGAAAAGCTCTCGAGTTAGAGGCTCGAGGAGTGGAGTAGGGCAAGGAAGAGAGTCCTTGTAGCCGAACCACTATAAATATACGTGTTGTGTGGTTTGATCATTCCTTTCTTTACTTACTTAACTTATATTGCTTGTTTGTGTATATTTACTTTGAAATCACGATAAGTCACAAAGCAAATTAATCTTTTAAAATGGTAAAACTATTCAACCCCCTTCTAGTTTTCCACAATATATATATAAAACTATTCAACCCCCCTTCTAGTTTTCCACAATATATATATATATATATATACTATATATATATATATATATATATATATATATATATATATATATATATATATATATTCGATTTCAACAATGTAAGGCCATATGATGTTTCACTAATCATGCAAAAAAAATATTACCCAGCTTTTGTGTCTCTGAAACTCTATTAGTGCAGGCTCGGCCAAAAACAACAATGTCAATAAGAGAATTTGCACCATGAACGAAAGCACATGTTGCCATTGTAGAAGCAAAGATTCCAGGAAAGATAATTGCACCAGTATCATTGGTTTTTGGTAACCATGATTTCCGACCTTTTGCCCTACTGTAAATTTTGAAAAGCTCATAAGCTAACTGTTTTTGGCTTATAATCAAATTGGGCTTATGGAAAATGATTTTTGTTTAGATGTCCATAAAGAGTCGATGGAAAAGAGAAGATTGTCTTGGTTGTATAACAGAATGGGTATATTTACAAAGGTACCATCTTTACTTATTATGAACATATAGATTATCCATGTTAGATAAGCAATGATACCTTTTTTAAATTCTGATATAGGGTTGACGTCCTCTTTGACATACAACTTTTGTGGTCCATCTGTATATATACAAAGATACACCAATTAGTAAGATAAAAACAAAGATGTAATATTCTCGGGTGGCATAATATTTCACATAATTTAACTTTGATAGTGAGCTCCTCAACATCATCATCCAGAGGATTAAGAGCTTTGTTATGGCTGCAGAATTCATAGCTAAGTTTTAGGAACCATCTAACGCAAATACAAACACAAAGTTACAACTATGGAACTCGAAAAACTAACCGTTCAATCTCTGAACCCATGCCCACCGCCATTTCTTTAAGTTCCCCGAGAGGGCATCGTCTTGCTTTGTTTTTTTGAACTTTTATGGTCCAGAATTAATTTTTAGATGGTCAAACAACCTTAAACTATATGTCAAGTCAGTAAATATTGTAGGATCGAATACTTCGAGCTTGATTGAGCTTGGTTAAACGAGAACCTCTAGGTGTAAGACTTGTGTTTATGCGGAAACTAAACAACAAGAATATTAAAGAAGAAAAGACAATGATCCTCTATGGATCAGACTATGAACTAAGAATTGTGTTATTGAATATTGTAATTGTCAAAGGTACATTAAACTCCTAGACGGGATGTTTCTTTTATAATGATAAGAAACCCTAACCCTAACCCGTCTTACAAGAAAACGTGTGAAGAGATAAACATGATCTCTTCTAAAAATAAATCTAACAACCTTACTAAACATACGGATAACAAACAATAATATCCGCAGCAATAAACACTATCGGCAGTAACAAACTTAAACTATCGGCAGGAACCAACCGTAGCAGCAATGGATAACTATCGGCAGGAACCAGCTTCACTATCGGCAGCAATGAGAAATTCCTTATTTCTCAGAGATCCTAACAAATATCAAATAAATTTACTTTTCGAATAAATGATTTCTAACATTTGATGTAACTAAAAATACACTTTAGGTGACTTTCAAACTGTCCCTTAGTCTAACTGATTCGACCGGTTCCTTTTTAGCTAATTCTATATATTTTCTCATACCCAAATTGACCCATCCATTAGTAAATGGGCCGAACTGTTTTTCGTTTAAGCTATTTCTTTTCCTATTTTACCAGTGAGACCCATTAGAAATAAAGCAAACCCGAAACAACCCATTAACTTTTACCCAAACGTATGAAACTGATATACCACCAATGACAGCAGCATTAACAAAAAGACGCAAAAATATTGCACATTTACATACATCGACTTTCTGCATTGCGTTTGTGGGTTCAGGTGGTGGCGTTCTTGAATGATGTGGTCCCTTATTCGGGGTTGTTGTAAAACCACATATTTACATAATTTTGTTAATAATGAATGAAGTGGTCCTCAAAACTGATAATCTTGGGTAATTTCCCGTTAAAATCAAAAGTTGTTGAAACTTCTGTTGTTTTCTCTAGCGAGCATTAAGTTGGTTACCATAACAGAAATCGAAGCAAAGTTGATTTATTATTTTATGCAATTACCACTATCAGCTAATATTCTGTATAAGTTTAACAAAAAAAAATGAAAATAAAAAAAAAATAAAAAAAAAAACCCCGACAAATGAATATTCTTAGAACTCGCACTCTAAACCCTAACATATGAGCAGAAAGCGATACCTTGCTTTCCCACTCAAATTCTGCCCACTTACTTCTATAAGCTGCATCACTACACACTGCGGGAGAGATATAGTCCATAATGTCAATATGAATATCATTTATGACAACAACATTACGCTCAAGTAGCTTTTTTTTTTTTTTTTTTTTTTTTTTTTTTTTTTTTTGACAGGCAAATTGTTCACAAACGTGTATACAACCTAACACCTCACACATGTATAAGACGAGACTTGAACCCACAACCTCTTTATTAATGAAAAATTCACATACCACTAGTCTAAGATCCATTTGACTTGTCAAATAAGTGATTATAGCAGAGGGCTATACAAACCCACATGACCCTACAAATAGTTAACTGAGTGATCATATCTATAACAGTGGCACACTTTGTGTGAAAGAAAAGATAACAATGAAAACCAACATACGCGATCAACTATACGAAGCTCGATACATAGCGTGATTTATACAAACAATTGTGCAAAAAATATCACAATGCAAACGCATTCATTTAACCTCGTCTATATATCACCGGTCAGAGCCTACTTATAATGCCAACTGGTCGCACAAAACTTGACAATAAATTCATTGTGGTTATAGGACGAAGAACATTAACTACTCGTGATCTCCATCAAACTACTATGAACACAAAAGGCTAATAGATGGTATCTTCACTCAATTATAAAGAAAACCCAATAATCTGACATGTCATCACAATTTCTTGCACTATCTAGATAAAAATATTTATAAAAATTGCTATCAAATTATATTTTAGGGTAATAGTGGTATCCGATAACTTGGCCAGAAGAGTTCTTATGATGTCATTCAAATAACCTTTGCATTTTTTTTTAATAAAATGTATCATGAAAGAATAATAGCAACTGGAGTTCTCACCCAAATTTAGATGACAGAGGTGGGTTTGAGGGGAAAGAGTAGGGTTGATCATCTTCATCTATGCTTAGTTTCGATTATTATTAGGGGTTTTTTTGTTCGTAGGTTGTGCGAAAAACATATGGAACAGAGAGATGATATTATTGATTTTTTAGTTCCGGTTTTTTATTTATAATTTTAGTCCAAAAGTATTAACTAATGAATCTCAAGGACATGTGTATTTTTGTTTTTTTTTCCTACCTCTAATAAAAACCGAATTTTTTAAAGTTTTGGCTAAAAGAAGAAATATTCAGACTTTTTATATTAAATATCTTTAAAAAGAAAAATAATAATAATTCAATTATTACCTAATAAGGAATGATTTGATTTTTTTGAAATGCAAAAGTCTCCACTTTAGGTTTTGTTTTATTATATAAAAGATAGGAAGCAAATCTATCTGGTTGGAGAAGCCTTCATACTTATAATTTTTAATTAATCTAATAC
Source organism: Artemisia tridentata subsp. tridentata (assembly GCA_021014915.2). NCBI lineage: Eukaryota > Viridiplantae > Streptophyta > Magnoliopsida > Asterales > Asteraceae > Artemisia > Artemisia tridentata. The sequence continues at coordinate 299,420,958 of CP139504.1, forward strand.
ATTGTTATCTAAAAAATCAAAAGTTATTATTCACCTAAATATGCTAAATGATAGATACATACATTTAAAAGCCATATTAAATTAACATTTATTCTTTATATTTAGGTTTGAAGTGTTTCTTTATTTGGAATAGCTCGTACGTTGTGGCAAGATTTGAAAATTGATTTTTTGGCTGAAATAAATAAAAAATTGCAAATTTATCAAAATTTCGCGATTCTATTAAAGAAGTAGTGTAATATTATACTTTCTTGATTTTATTTAGTAAAGATTATGAAACAAATAAACTTTGTTTATAAAATCATGTGAAAATCAAAAGTATTTCATCTCAATCGAATTGTAAACTTTTTTTAGTGGTAAATGCATTTATAAGAAAAAAGTACTAAATATTTACAATATATTTGCCGAATAGAATTTGATATAAAAAAATAATTAATAGTGAAAGGGTGAGTTCTCTTTTTTTGCAACTCAATACATAGTTCGAGGGATGTTTTAACACTTTATACATAGTTTAGGGGTTTTTTTTTTTTGTAATGTACACATTAGGCGTAACAAAACAACGTAGTTTGCTACGCCTAATGTATATATGTATAATTTGGTTGTCAAAATGACGAAACATGCAAGTTTTATCAATCATAGGGAATGGCATTGTACTTATTTTGTAAAAGTGACGAAGCGTGTGATTGTGTGTAAACCACGTTAACAAAATTTGTAATTTACTCTTTTGGCAAGTTAAGTTTGTACTAAAATCTACATTACATAATCGTAAGATGCGTTTCTACAAAAATCTGTAACATGATTATTTAACAAAAAGTTTAGCACGAGGGAGAAACTATAACTTCGTGCACTCTTTTTGAGTGCCGCTGGCTCTTCCTCAAAGACCTAGCACTATGCAATAAGTACATGATTCAGTCAACTTTAGTCAAGAGTCAGAATTGAACTCATTACCCATTCCAAAAAAAATTCGCATTGACGGATTCACCTGAACATTTCTGGTGGAGCAGTACCATTGGGGCAATGCCCCGATAGTCTATTACGAATGCTTTTTTTTTAGAACGGCAGAAAATATATAACCAAAAAACGGAACCACTAGCAAGGAACTAGAGATCACCGAAAAACAACAAGTCTAAAAGAGAAATACAACGAAACACAAAGCTACAACGGTACTAGGGCTATTCAAAAAGCTCGCGGCTCATGGCTTGCTCGAAACTCGCTCGAAAAAAGCTCGAAAAAAGCTCGCTCGAAATCGGCTCGTTTATAAACGAGTCGAGTCGAGCCGGCTCGGTTTGTAAACGAGCTGAGCCCGAGCCAACGTCGGCTTGGCTCGTGGCTCGCTCGTTGGCTCGCTCGTTTGGCTCGTATATATATATATATATATATATATATATATATATATATATATATATATATATATATATATATATATAAAACTAGATGAAAGAGTAATTCAAGTTTTTGGAAATGCTATTTTGTTAACTTCTAGATGAAAGAAACTCAAGTCTGTAATTTTGTTAATTACTTTGATGGCCATATTGCAGAACTGCATAACTAATTTTTATTAGAATTGAATTAGTATTTGACCTGGATTAAAATCGTGTAGCTTATTTTTTGTTTTTTTATGTTAAAGTATATCCCATTCAATGTAAACGAGCGGGCTCGACGAGCCACAAGCTGGCTCGAGTATTTAACGAGCCGAGCCCGAGCTCAACTTTTCGGCTCGTATAAATAAACGAGCCGAGCCGGCTCGGCTCGATTTTTAAACGAGCCGAGCCCAAGCCTACCCTGGCTCGGCTCAGCTCGGCTCGTTTACAGCCCTAGCTACAACGCTACAAAACAAGTCTATTACGAATGCTTATTAACAATAAATCTTGAAGGAATGTGTACTACAATTGAAAGTCATGATTTCGCAAATAGGGATAGTGACGAAGCCAAGAATAATGATGTAGTAGGTGAGCAATCCATTTCAAGTTTTCAACTATTATTATTACAGTTGATAAAAGTGGTTGAATATTTCTAAATCGTACTACGTGGTGGCCCGATCTGAAATAAAGAATATTGAACAAGTACTATGACTTTGTGGAAAAAGAAATTTGACCTTATGCATTCATTTCATAGATTTATGAGCTCTATTATCGACTAGCAATTCCCAAAGGTTTGGGTTAAATTATAAAGCCATAGGTTTTGTATGATCAATCAATCTCCTCCTCCTCAAGCAAAAAAGTGAGATATTTAAAGAGGTCATATTCATGGCCTCTACTATACATACCCCCTACCATGTCCCCAACAAACCCTCTTACCATGTGTCTGTACTTTTTGTCATTATTATGTCTGTAAATTAATTTTTTTATTTTATTTTTTTTTCCTAAAAATTATAACTAAGTTTTTTTGTATTTCCTTCTTTTTATTTTTTTTGTGTCCCTTTTTTTTTTTTTTTTTTTTTTTTTTAAGTCACGGGAAACATTTTTTTTACTGTTTTAGAATCTTTCATCAGTTATAAAAAAAAAATTCTTAGCATAGTTACATTCACATGTTTTCACAAGTTTTCCCATAAGCAGTTTCACTTAAAAGCAGTTTCACATAAGCAGTTTCACATAAGCAGTTTCACATAAGCAGTTTCACATAAGCAGCAATTACACAGAAGTAGTATCACAGAAGCAGTTTCACATAAGCAGTTTCACAGAAGCAGCTTTTTCACATAAGCAATTTCAAATAAGCAGTTTCACATAAGCAGTTTTACGATGAATACATCACCATTTTAAACGAACGAGGTATAATTTTACGCTATTACTTTCAAAAATAAAATGAGTTTCAAACATAAGCAGTTTCACAGATGGCTCAGATTATTTTTTTTACACATATGGCTGCAAATTTGAAGGTTGTAAAATGTTTGCCGTCCATTTGGTTATGCCACGCCAATCGAAAAGTTTTTTTTTTTTTTTTTTTTTAAATCATCATCGCTTTTTTTTTGCCACGCCAATCGAAAAGTTTTTTTTTTTTTTTTTTTTTAAATCATCATCGCCATTGATGACGTATAGTCCGCATTCGGGTCACGAACCCGACCAGTGGACGCTACTACCACTCAAGCCCATCACGAATGGGCTATCACGATAACGGTTTGGGCTTACGAAGGCCCAAACCCGAAGTTATTTATGGTCTTGATATAGGATATCTCTTATTTATGGGATATGTATCAAACGACCGACTTAGGCGGGATACGCCGAAGGGTAAGGAACACGAAACCAACAAGGATTTCGTGTGTATATATAGAGGGCATCTCGGCTCTCATTAAGGTACGACATTATAACCCTAACTCTTCAACTGAACCCTAAAACCGATTACTTACTCTCACGGCGGAGGATAATCGTGGGAGACAATCCCACGATAAGCCTAACGGTGTCTTTTTGTTTTCTTAGTGCGCAGGTCTCAAGCATTAAGATCTAATTGATACGGAAACAAGGAACGCCCAACTTTTGTATCAACAAGTGGCGCTATCCGTGGGACCATACACTAAGAACTCTACGAAGAACTAGAATGACAAAGCATGGAAACCCAAATCAGCGGACTCCGTAGGCGAAGAAGACGCATGACGACCTACAGGGGAAGAAGCAGCAAATTGATTCAGCCCCTAAGCAGGCCCCTGGAACAACCAGTGCGCCCAAAAGCCTAGGATCATACTCAGATCTGGCCTTTACTGCAGTAGAACCGCTCACAAGGACTATCCATGCTACTACAACAACTACTAGCGCGGTAGATCTACAGCGCACCCCTTTCACCATGCCAGAATTAGACTTCACTGAGCCGCCAAACGCGCCTATCCGAAACAAGGGTCCTGATTTGGAAACAGACATCCTCGAGCTAGAAGGAGTCGCACCTGAACTAGCGCCAAGTGATTTCGTATCTCAAAACTACGAAACCTTGGTTGCGCTTATGCGAGAGGAAGCGAAAAAGAGGTCAAGCCAGAGTCTGCAAGTCCGACTCAACTTTGACCCTGAGCATGAAGCATCCCCACCGCGTTACCGAAAGGAAAGGCGCGAGAAGGATAGCCGCCGACACCCAGTGTTTACTAGGATAGGAAGGAAAGTTGTGGGTGATGAAGCAGCCGACTTACAGTATCCGGAGGAGCATGAAGACGATGGACGGCGCACCAATGTCCACGCTAGGCTTGGCAGTCGCAGGATTCACGATAGGCTTGGACGACGGTGCTCCCCAAGCGAAAGCCCTTCAAGCTCGGATTCCGAGGATAGTCTGCGCAAGCGCCGCAAAAGAGTAAGCTCATCCTCAAGTGACTCCTCGGACAACGAGGACAAAGAAACAGGACACTGGAAGTCCAGGAGAAGATACCGCGACCAGGAGGACGAAGATATGTCTCGTCCCTGGCGCCGCCAAAAGGTTGACGCATTCACTCGGCGCATCAGTGATTTTTCAGAAGATAAGAGAAGGCGCATGCCCGCTAATGTTAAAACTTATGATGGGACAGGTGATCCTTATAACCACCTAAAAATTTTCGAATCAGCAGCAACCATCAAGAATTGGCCACAACCTGTGTGGTGCCACATGTTTAACTCTACTTTAGTAGGGAATGCGCGAAACTAGTTCAGTAAGCTTCCACGTAAAAGCATCGATGGGTTTGAAGAGTTGCGAAAGGCGTTTCGTTTGAACTTTACTCAGAGGAAGAAGTGCGCCAAGAACCCTGTCGAGCTCGCTAGGGTAAAACAGCGCCAAGGGGAATCCACAAGCGCTTTTATGGAGCGCTTTAAAGACGAATGCATACATGTCAAGGCATGCCCCAAAATACTAAAGATCTCAGGTTTTATGAACGGAATCAATAACCCAGAACTTATCAAAAAGTTAAATGATAGGGTTCCCCAAACCTTTGACGAACTTATGAAGCGCACGAGGTCCTTCATCCAGGGAGAAGCTGCCGCTGCGGATAGGAAAAAAGGCTACTCAAACTATAGGTCACAAGAACAGCCAAGGAGACAATCCAATGACCAAAGTAGCAATCGCAACAAAAGCTACCGCAGTCAGGGGGGTGGACGAGAGAATGACAAGTATACCCCACTAACGAAGACTCCAAAGGAGATATTTGCGACGGAAGGCGCGAACTTTCCGAGAACCCCACCGATGCGCACCCCAAAAGATCGGGGCGTAGGGAGCGGGTACTGCGAGTATCATGGACAGAAGGGCCACACCACCAATGAGTGTGTCCAACTGCGCCAACTAATTGATAAGCTAGTAAAAGAAGGCAAATTGGACCATCTAGTTAAGAACATCAAGGATGGAAAAGAAAAACAGAAGACCGGGGGCAAGAAAGAAGCACCTAAGGACAAGGCTGACACAATTTACATGATACAATCATGGCAGCGAAAGACTAGGCAAAAGATCAGCCAGAAATTTTCTCATGGAAGCGAAATCTCTTTCCACACCTTGGCTGCGGACAACGCAGTGGCGGAACCACTCACCATTGAGATAAATGCGGGGGGTCATGATATCCACCGCATGTATGTTGATGGAGGAGCATCAGCGGACATAATGTATGAGCATTGTTTCAAGAGATTGCAACCTGAGATACAAAGACAGTTAAGCCCAGCCACGACTTCGTTAACTGGCTTCACAGGAGAAAAGATATAGCCCATGGGGCAACTACGACTACTAGTTGTTATTGGTAATAAGGAACACTCCACGACAGCCTGGATGAATTTTATGGTGATCAGATCTCCTTCGCCATACAATGGCATTATCGGAAGACCAGGAATTTCGGCAATACGCGCAGTACCGTCCACAGCACATGGGATGCTCAAATTCCCAGTAGAAGGCGGAATTGTCACCATCTACAGTAACGCTGCGCCACCTAGAGAGTGTAACACGATTACATGTGAGACAACGCACACCCCAGAACAGCGCGCAGCTAAAGTATCAAATCTGAAGGTTGCAATTCATCCTGATTACCCGGAACAAGAAGTATCGATCGGGAGATCGCTGTCTGATAAAGGCAGAGCTGCCGTGTGCGCACTCTTGCAAAAGAATCTGGATATCTTCGCATGGGAACCAAAGCACATGACTGGCGTGCCACGCTCGATTGCAGAACACAAGTTGAACATCCGACAAGGATACTCCCCAGTACGGCAAAAAAAGCGCGGCCAGGCTCCAGAGCGCGCAAAAGCCATTCTAGAGGAAGTACATAAACTTGTTGACGCAGGTATCATGCGAGAGGTCTATTACCATGACTGGCTCTCCAATCCAGTGATGGTCAAGAAGAGTGATGGTAGTTGGCGGATGTGCGTGGATTTCACCGATCTCAACAAAGCATGTCCACAAGACTGCTACCCACTACCAGAGATAGACTGGAAGGTAGAATCCTTATGCGGATACCCCTTTAAATGTTTTTTAGACGCATACAAAGGGTACCACCAAATCCAAATGGCTAAAGAGGACGAGGAAAAAACAGCCTTCCACACAAGCCAAGGTGTCTATTGTTATACAAAGATGCCTTTTGGCCTAAAGAATGCGGGCGCCACCTACCAGCGATTGGTAGATAATGCATTTGAAAAGCAAGTGGGCCGCAATCTAGAGGTCTATGTTGACGACCTTGTCATAAAAAGCCATACTGAAGATGAACTGGTCCGCCACATTGAAGAAACATTTAGAACACTACGAAGGATCAACATGAAGTTAAATCCTAAGAAATGCACTTTTGACGCTACAGAAGGCATGTTCCTAGGATATTTGATAGAACCTGATGGCATTAAACCATGCCCAGAAAAAACAGAGGCTGTCATCCAACTCCCTTCACCACGCACGTTGAAAGAAGTCCAGTCTCTGAATGGAAAACTAGCCGGGTTGAACAGATTCCTGTCTAAATCAGCAGATAAGTCACTCCCCCTCTTTAAAACACTCAAGAAGTGTACAAAAAAGGGAGACTTTCGTTGGACTACAGAAGCGGAAGAAGCTTTCACACAGCTTAAACAACATATAGCAGCGCTTCCCAAGCTAGTCGCACCCCGACCAGGGGAGGAGTTAATTGTGTATTTGTCTGCGACTCATGGAGCAGTCAGCGCGGTGCTACTGACAGATAGGAATTCCGTACAAACACCGGTGTACTTTGTAAGTAAAGCGCTCAAGAAGACAGAGATTAACTATAGCCCAATGGAAAAGTTGGTCTTGGCATTAGTATTCGCCGCCAAAAGACTACGAAGATACTTTCAAGCACACCCAATAGCGGTGATCACGGACCAACCAATCAAGCAAGTTATCTCCAAACCCGACGCATCGGGGCGATTACAAAAGTGGAGTGTATTGCTAGGCGAGTATAACATCTCTTATAGACCACGCACTGCGGTTAAGGGGCAAATACTAGCAGACTTCATCATCGAAAAACCAGACACCGATGCTGCACCTCCACTAAGCGAGGTAGAACCACAAGAGCCATGGGTCCTATTCACGAATGGATCTTCATGCGTGGATGGGTCGGGCGCAGGCCTTATCCTCACCAATCCAGAAGGAATGGAATTCACTTACGCTCTGCGTTTTGAATTCACAGCTACGAACAACGAGGCAGAATATGAAGCCCTAATCGCTGGATTACGCATTGCAACTCGAATGGGCGTACGCAACCTAGAAGCAAACGTGGATTCTCGATTAGTAGCCAACCATGTGTTGGGCGAATATGTGGCTAAAGAGGATAACATGGTTCAATACCTCGACAAGACCAAGTCACTAATCCAAGGTTTTGACAGGTTTACCATTAAACATGTTCCTAGAGGGGAGAACAAAAAGGCGGACGCACTAAGCAAAATCGCATCTACAAGCTTCGCGCACCTGTCAAAACAAGTATTGGTAGAGATCTTAAAAAACAAATCCATCTCGGAGATGGAGATATCAACGGTGATAGAAGAGCAGGATCCTACATGGATGACCTCTATCATCGAATTCATAAGTAAGGGCAAATTGCTCGAGGAGCAGAAAGACGCTCGACGGATACGGCGCACAGCGCAGAGGTTCGAACTTCGAGATGGTATCCTATATCGGCGCTCATTTCTACAACCATGGCTTAGATGCGTTGGACCTCTTCAGGCAGATTACGTACTCCGAGAGATCCACGCCGGTTCATGCAGTATGCACTCAGGACCACGGTCCGTTGTAGCACGAGCCTTGCGGTCAGGATACTACTGGCCCACTATGCATCGCGATGCGCGTGATGTGATAAAGAAATGTAGCGACTGCCAAGTTCATAGACCCATCCCGCGCAGACCACAACAAGAGCTAACGCCTATCACTTCTCCATGGCCATTCTATAAGTGGGGTATCGACATTGCGGGTCCCTTCCCTGTTGCAGCGGGGGGACTGAAATTTCTTATTGTGGCAATAGACTACTTCACTAAATGGATTGAAGCAAAAGCAGTGGCGACAATCACAGGTAATCAAGTAAAACGATTCGTTTGGGAAAATATTGTATGCCGCTTTGGATTACCGGGGGAGATCGTTTCGGACAACGGAAAACAATTCCGTGATAACCTGTTCAAAGACTGGTGCGCAGAGCTAAATATTACACAACACTTCGCGTCAGTTAAACACCCACAAACCAATGGTTTGGTTGAGCGCGCAAATCGTAGTTTGGGAGAAGGAATTAAAGCGCGCCTGGACAAACACAAAGGAAGATGGGTGGACGAATTACCGCATGTTTTATGGGCGCACCGCACGACAATCAAAGTTAGCAATGGAGACACTCCTTTTTCTCTTGTCTATGGGACAGAAGCTGTCATACCAGCTGAAATTGGGATGCCAACTATTCGAACCGCGGTAGTTAATGTCGCAACCAATGACGAAGAACGACGTATCGACTTGGACCTATTCGAAGAAAGGCGTGAACGCGCAGCTATACGTGAAGCAAAAGCCAAGTCAAAAATGAAAGGATACTACGATGCTAAAGTTTGAAGCACCTCATTCAGACCAGGCGACTTTTTATATCGCGCTAATGATGCAAGCCACGCAGAAGATACAGGTAAACTTGGACCAAAGTGGGAAGGACCCTATGAGGTCGTTGAAGCACTAGGAAAAGGCGCGTACAAGCTGCGTGACATGGATGGCCGCGAACTACAACGCACATGGAATATTTGCAATCTCAAGAGATGCTATCTTTAGGAAAGGTTACGACCTCACACACGGACACCTCTGCACTTTAGTAAGTGCTCAATAAATATCCGTGTATTTACATTTTTGTTTCATCTAGGCAAATGTTTTTCTTTTTACAAAAACTTGCAAGTATTAATTCAATGTCGCGGTTTCTAGCTAATTCCGCGACACATTTCACTTTATTGTTTACATGTTATTTATGTCTCAATATTGTTGTTATTTTACTTTCTGCCTACATGGCGTGCATGCACTTATTAAAACCCACGATGGTAAAAGGATGAGTAAACCTACTAAAAAACTCGTTGAGTAAGAGGGTTGCAAACCCATCAACATCGGATCACGCATCCTTGTTAAACACCTTACTCTCAAGACGTTGGAGTAAGTTCAATGTGTATCCCACGACGGATACACAACAATGCACACTGTGCGCGTTTAACAAATTAGGAGTTAAGACACTTAGCTCCTTGATAGGATATTTGCAGTACGCTGCATATCAATCCATACACTTGCAAATTTTATGAACTTCATACATGATTATGGATTCTTATAAATTTTCTTAAGTATGTACAAAATAGTTTGCTTCTTAGACATAACATAGACGTCTTTTACGCAAAGACAAAAGTAACTAAGTACAAACATTATAACCACAATCACATTTGATACAATATGCATACAATCATATTTTTCTAATCAACATTTTATTACGGACTACGAGTTCATACAAGATATAGACTTAACATGCACATGTGCAACAAAATGTTAATCTATTACAAAAAATTACCAAGACAAAAAATCTAAAAGCTATGGGTGCGTCTAAGCCCTGAACCGCCAACTTGGTACGCAGCACGACCAGTTCCCTCAAGCTCCTTCAGAAGACCACTATCTTGGGGCGACACTGTCGGTACGCTAACGGGCACTCCATCAGCCCTAGAAACCCCCACGCTGTCTGACGAATCAGTCTGCGATAACTCTTCTACATGGATTTGTATCTCAGGAGTTGGGAAACTGCGAAGAGGAACCGCCTCTAAAACAACTGGGGGTGTATCCTCTGATTCCTCCTGTGCAATCTCCATAGTGCGCCCAGCGGTAGCTTCCAAAACTGGCTGCTCACCTTCTCTTAAAGGGCGCACTCCTATGGTCGCCTGTTTAGGTCTCGCCAAGCGCACAACGCTGAATAGATCCATCTCTGTGCAACAAACAACAAACAAACACAAAACGAGTTAGATAAGCTACAAAGGGAAGAGCGCTTACAACTAATAAGCGAAGAGGAAGGAAGGACAAGCACCCACCCCGGCTATTCTCATCCAAAAAAGTTGGCACCTCGTCAGGACTTCCGAAGTAGTTGCGACTAATGCCCATATGCACTAAAAACTCTTCTGGATAAGCGTTGATAGGGATGTGATTGGCATTAATCGTCTCCGCATCATCTGCGCTATACGTTCCGGGGATGGGGCGCTCATCTCTCGGTAATGACTCTTGAGTATAGAACTCAAAAATCCATGGAAAAAACGCATTATCAACCCAAAAGAATTTCTCCCTCCAATTCCCAAGTGCGTCTAATTTTTCCATATAGCACTGCAGCCGCCCTGCGCGCTTGGAAAAGGACACCCACCCGTTTGACCACAACGTGTGGTAAAACGCGCGGAATAGATGGATTGTAGGGTTAATCGCCAACAAGCGACAATTTACTTCAAAATTGGTTATTTTTGCTGCACCTATACAGTGCAGTTGGGAAATATGAAGACGATAGTGGTTTAGAATATCGCACAAAAATAGGGAAATGGGCACACGTTGGTTAGCGAATTCGAAGAAACGTGTGTATACCCCTACTTTCCCTTCAGGGAAATTCGCTATTGACGCATTCGCCACCGGAACCACCGGGTGCAATGCGATAGGGATGTAATAATCTGAGGTGAACTGACGAAGTTCGTCCTCAGATATATCGGAAGTAAAATCGGATAGCTGAAGAACCATGGTTAGAATTTAAAGGATTCTGAAGCGCACGCGCTGTTACCTTAGGAGTTGTTGATTTCTTGTTCGCTGTTTAAAGTTTTTAACAATGGCGGCAATGGACGATTTTACTATGATAAGCACAGTGAAATGGAGATGACACTTTATATAGGGTTACAAGGTCTCATGGATGATTGACATGTGTCACCCACTTGCTCTAATCGTGTGGCTGGGAGGCCAAAAGGTGAAGCACTTTTTCACCCACCCCTCACGATATACGAAGGAGATACGAATTTACTTGGACTAGATTCATTGTATTGCTTTTAGGCGGGAAACACTTGAAGCTTCTCCGCTACGCAATCCGGAATATTTTTCGCTACAGTTGTTAGTCTAGCATCCGCAGTGGGTACACTGCGCATACTAGACTGGGGGGACATGATGACGTATAGTCCGCATTCGGGTCACGAACCCGACCAGTGGACGCTACTACCACTCAAGCCCATCACGAATGGGCTCAAGCCCATCACGAATGGGCTATCACGATAACGGTTTGGGCTTACGAAGGCCCAAACCCGAAGTTATTTATGGTCTTGATATAGGATATCTCTTATTTATGGGATATGTATCAAACGACCGACTTAGGCGGGATACGCCGAAGGGTAAGGAACACGAAACCAACAAGGATTTCGTGTGTATATATAGAGGGCATCTCGGCTCTCATTAAGGTACGACATTATAACCCTAACTCTTTAACTGAACCCTAAAACCGATTACTTACTCTCACGCTGGAGGATAATCGTGGGAGACAATCCAACGATAAGCCTAACGGTGTCTTTTTGTTTTCTTAGTGCGCAGGTCTCAAGCATTAAGATCTAATTGATACGGAAACAAGGAATGCCCAACTTTTGTATCAACAGCCATCAAACTGCTATTAGATCATAAACTGCTTAAAGTTTCAAAAAGATCAAAAACTGCTTAAAGTTTCACATAAGCTGTTAAACATAAGCAGTTTCACATAAAAATATGGATCTTAGCAAAGTTACATTCACAAGTTTTCCCATAAGCAGTTTCACATAAGCACTTTCACATAAGCATTTTCCCATAAATAAACAACCATCATCAGAACCAACAAACAACCATCAGAACCAACAAACTACCATCATCAAAACCAACAAACAACCATCATCAGAACCAACAAACAACCATCATCAGAACCAATAAACAACCATCAGAACCAACAAACAACCATCATCAGAACCAACAAACAACCATCAGAAGAACCAACAATTATGTAAAACTGCTTATGTGAAACCACCAACATATAGGGAGGGGGGGGGGGGTTAGAATAACTCGACTCTTTTTTTAGATCTAACCACCATCAGAACCAAGCATCATCGGTTTTAGATCTAAAAAGGGTCGAGTTTTAAATCTAAAAAGATCTAACCAGCATCAGAACTCCAATTTGTTTAGATCTAAAAAGATCTAACCAAAAAAAATATCATCAGTTTTAGATCTAAAAATATCTAACCAAAAAAAGTACCAAGAAACCGCGTCTCACATAAACCACCAAAGCATCATCAGTTTTAGATCTAAAAAGATCTAAAAAAAAGTAAAACCGCGTAAACCATACCAATACCACCACCACCCACAGACTTGCCCTTATCCCACCCCATATCTACAAAGGAAACCACCAATAAACAGGGACGAGTTATTCTAAACCCCCATATCTACAAAGGAAACCACCATCCCACCTATACCACCTTAAAAAGCAGTTTTAGATGAGAAGCAGTTTTATGAGAGAGAGAGAGAGAGAGAGAGAGAGAGAAGCAGTTTTGTGAGAGAGAGACAGAGTCAGATTGGGGTGGGGATGGGATAAGGGAAAAGTCTGTGAGAAGGGATGGGATAAGGGGCAAGTATGCGGGTGTGGGTGGTTTAAGGGAAGTCTGTGGGTGGGTATTGGTATGGTTTACACGGTTTTACTTTTATTTTTATTTTTTGAAATGAGACAATGTAAAAAAAAAAAAAAAAAAAAAAAAAGGTTGTAAAAAAAAAAGTTGTAAAAAAAATTGAAAAAAAAGTTGTTAAAAAAAATAAAAGTTGTAAAAGTTGTAATGTAATTTCAGGTGTTCAGTTCTCCCGAGCAACTAACTGATTGGGTGCAAAATATAGCTCGAGGGATCGGTTTTTTTATTGTTAAAGAAAGAACCAAATCAGAGAAGGGTTATTTGTACGCAATCATTTATGGGTGTACAAAGGGTGGTATATATGAACGTGAAAGTTTAGAAGATGAAATTAAACGGCAGACCAATACCTCTAAAACCGATTGTCCATTCAAATTAGTGGCAAAATATTCTAAAACACAAGATTTTTGGAGGTTGAGGGTGAAGTGTAATAGGCATAATCATGATTTTGCAGAGTCGTTGCATGGTTTCTCATATGCAATGAGATTAAAGGATGATGAGTTCAGTTTGGTGCAACAATTGATAGAGTATCACGTACCACCACATCATATACTTTCGTCAGTAAAGGAGCGTAATCCGGATAACGTGTCTAGCATTAGAACTATATATAACGCACAAAATAAGATCCGTGGAGCCCTAATAGGTCATAGAACTCCAATCCAAGTCCTTTACTCACATTTGATGCATTCAGGGTATACATATTACGAGAGGGTAAATGAGCATAATGAGCTGGAGGAACTATTTTTTGTTCACCCCACGTCATATGCTCTATGGTGTACATTCCCTGAAATCATGCTAATTGACTCAACATACAATATGTAACACCCCAACCCAACGAGGGTAAAGATGTCACAATAATGGTTTCATATCAGATCAAACCAAAGCATACATCTATAGTAATACAAGAAGTCTCAAAGGTTACAAATGAAATACTGAAACTACAAGGTTACAAATGAGAATTCCAATAAACTCTAATTCTAACATAATAATAACTTCTAGTCATTTCTAATCCAGAATAGCTATCAAGTCTTCTAAGTCCAAGGTACTCTCCATTCATTCCCAGCTTCCTACTAAAACCTGCCGCAGGAAAAGAAATGCGGCTGAGCTACGAGAGCTCAGTGAACAGATATAACGATAACAAAGCAGTAGTGGAGAAAAGTACAACGTAACAGAAATAAAGGTCATGCAGATGTAATATGGGTTAAGGAATAAGAATAAAGGAAAAAGAAAAAGGGACAGTAATCCACCACGAGCCAAGAACAAATAATATCAGAACCATGTAACCATATAAGCAATCCAAAGGGGATACCTCTCAAGTAACCAGATAATATGAGGGGTGTCCTCATGTATCAAATGGAGTGATCAGCTGCCAGATATGTGAAGGACGTGTATCGCACACACCATCATTCACCAGATATATATAACAGATAAACAAATACAGATAACAGAAACATATCAAATCTAGGATGCATCCATACGCCCCAGTAGGCCAGATTCTTCTCCTACATAACAGATAAAATCAAGGACGGGATAGGTCATCACTCTCCTACCCTAGAGTCAAGTCATCGGTGCATCAATGACAAGGACATGAAACCCTCATGCCTAGTGAAACAAATAGTGGCTCGGGTATCAAACCGTGGGTCAAGGTAAATTACCATGTCATAATCAGAGTGTCATATCAAAAGGTTCATAGCATAAGGTTCATGTCAAATATTTCAGAAGTAAAAATCAAAGGTTCAAATAAAAGTTTATCAGATTAAGGTTTATATCAAGATCAAGGTTCAAAACCAATTAGGTTTATATCAAATGTTTCAGAAGAGTATATCAAAGGTTCATAATCAGAAAGTTTATAGCAAAAGTTCATTTCAGAAATTTCTATCACAAGTTCATTTAGAGCAATCCTTTAATAATGATTTTCATAAAAATGATCTTTCAAAGTAGTTTTCATAAAATGATCTTTCAAAACGGTTTTTTTCATAAAGATAGTCTTTAAAATAGTTTTCATAAAAGTTAGTAGAATTTCATATAAAAGTAGTATCGTATCGTACTCAAAACATCATTTTAAACAATTGATTTTTCTCAAAACATTTTCAGGTCATAATTAAAAGGTTTTCACAACATAGATTCATATCAGAGGTCATAACAAAGGGTATCAATAGAAAAAGTTCAAAGCAAAGGGAATCATAGCAATGGCATCAAATCAGAAGCTAAACAGATCAGAATATGAAGGGATCATAGCAGAGTTCACAGAACAGGGGAAACATAGCAAGGTTCAAGGGAAAACAAGATATAAAGAGAAAGGGGTTCATGAGAAACCTGTGAGAAGGTCAGAATATCTGTACCTTATACCGCAATTGAAAACACAACAGAAAATATAAAGGTCGGAAGCAAACTCCATCTTCAGCGAATCTACACGAATTCATGACTGTCTTATTAAAAGCTTATTTAATTCATATTACTTATTTTAGTCGGCTTTCCATTTTTTAGTAGCTTTCCTTTTTAGGTAACTTTCCATATTTAGTAACTTTCCAAAAATAGTAACTTTCCATTTTTAACAGGTTTCCCGAATTAGCAAATATTACAAGTCGTTCATTTTAATCCATAAGTTTTCCATAATTACAATTCCAATCCTTTAACTTTAACCATTTTACAAGTTAGACCCCCAAGTCAATTTATTTACAATTTAAACCTCATAATTAATTAAATTGCAAATCGATCCATCAAATATTCTTATTTACACATTAAGCCATTAATTTTACAAAATTACATAATTACCCATCAATTTAATATATGGTACGAATTTACCCTCAACTTTACATAATTTACAAGTCTAGTCCCTTAACTTATAAAAAGTATAATTCGAATCACAATTTATTCATAATTATACATTTAGCCCTTAGGTATCCAAAATTACACATTACACCCCTTTATATCATTATTTATACGAAATAACCTTAAGTTTCCAGAATTTACAAAATTAGTCCCTCTATTTTAATTATTTACAAATCGAATCCATAATTACCAATTAAACTTTTTTCTTGCAAATCTTACACATAGCACCCCCATGATATATTTTTTTACACGTTACCCCAGATCTAAAACACCTTACAAAAATATCCCACAAGTTTAACAAATGACAAAACACCCCCTTTAATTTACAAAACCCATTCGGTATAACTTTTTAATTACAAAACCCTAACTCTAATTGTACCAATCATTAGCAAATCATCAAATCATCATTAGAACATATTTAATAACCAGATCTAATCATAAAACATTAACCCTAGTTCCATTCGAATTAGGTTTCTATTTTTTTCTTCCTTATTTTTCTCAAAACCCGATTACAAAATAATTTCAACACAGATTATTTAGGCTTCAACAATTGCTAAGACCATTTTTCCAGAGCTATATGATTATTATAGAACACAGAAAAATTATATTCGAAACCCAGAAAATTCGTATAAACACATTCGGATTTTATTCGTTTTTGTTCTCTATAATTTATACGATCAAATAAACATGCATGATTTGATTTAGCCAATTTATAAGAGTCTTATATGATGTAAAGATCATAATAAAAATACCATACGAATTTTTTGAACGTGTAAATTAGGCATAATAATTTTTGGTACGTCGGATGGATAATTCGACACAAAGAAAGTTCTCACGTTCGACCCAGCTATTCCACGACCCTAAGCTTATTTTTCCTAGCTTCCTTAGACCCTGATGATCACCAAAAAAATCCCTTATGGCCTCCAGAAAATCGTATGAACAAGGAAGGGATTTTTGGTTGATGTTTTTAGGGTTTCGGTAAATACTAAGGAGAAAATAAATGGGAGGAATTAAATAATTGATAATGGCCGAGAATAGGGGGGGGGGGGAAATGGGCTGTAGGATCGGCCTAATTAATTGACAAAATCAGAATTTTTGAATCCTTTGATCATTTCCTAATTTAATTTGTAATTATCTTAACTTTAATGATTTTTAAATATAATTAATTAAATACAAATGATTTTCGGTTCATGTACAATATTTTGAGGTGTAACAATAATTTTTTTGGACATGCAAAAATGTTAAAAGGTTGTCTCAAAATTATTTCACTTCATATGTAACTCATTACCAAAGGTTCAGAATTAATTTGGTGCTTTATATGTGTTTTAATTAAATTTTAAAGTTTCAGGGGCAATTTGGTCATTTTGCATGATTTCAAATTTTGGGTTTTACACAATACCACGTTGTTTAAATTGCCATTTTTTGAAATTGTCGGATTAACTTCAACAAACAAAACATTTTCAATGGCGTTTTGTTTTTTGGACAAAGAAAAGGGGCCTAATTTTCAATGGGTATTGCAATGTGTGAAGGAGGTGATAGAGGAAAAATATTACCCGCGTGTTATCATCACTGACCGAGATTTAGCGTTGATTGGGGCAAGCAGAGAAGAATTCCCGAACGTAAACAAATTACTCTATCAGTGGCACATTTCATAAAATGTGCTTCAGTATAAAGTTTCCAAATATGCTTTGGAACTCATGTTCGATGAACTCCAACTGTCGATCGACGCCCAAGATTGTAGTCATCAGTTGCGGTCAGTTTATGGGCTACCATGCTTTCACGAACTGCTTTACTATCGGATTCATAGTAAGTATATTAAATTTATGACTATCAAGTTATTTTTCCCATTAATATCAGTAATTTATATAAGTCACTTTTAATGAATGCAGAAATGGTCATTCCACTGGATACAGTTGATATTTTTTGGAGAACCCTATCTGTTCCATGGCCTAGTATCAATACTGAAGCTTGTCCTTCTTCTGAACCTGACGATGATCCTTCTTGTGAAGATGACATACAAAAATTCAAGAGTGTTTTTGACAAAATGTCGTTGTTTGTCAAGAAAAATATGTTAAAGAAGGTGAGAGGGATATACAATCCCGAATCTGTTGATATACGTCAACCTGCTGTTCACAAAAGTACTCGTGGACGTCCGAGCGCAAAGGACAAAAAGTCCCAGGCTACAAAAGTCCCAGACTTGAATAAAGTACCAATCGTAGATCACCGAAGAAGCACAAATTCAAGATCCACAAAAGTCCCGGACTTGAACAAACAACCTGCGAGACACAGTTCTTACATGGGTCCTAGAGTTGAACAAAGTATAAGACACATGTTATACGTTGGAGATGCGGAGAGCGACTATTTGATTGAGCAGATTCAACAGATTTTTCGTCGATACATCATAAGTATTTATAATGTGCGAGGTGATGGAAATTGTGGGTTTCGGTGCGTTGCCCACGGTATTGGTCAACCCGAAGAAAGGTGGCGCGATGTTCGAATGTGGTTATTGCAAGAGTTAGACATTAATCGTGCCTTTTACATAAGTATGCGGTGGCAAAATGACTATGACCATCTTCGGAGATCAGTAGACTGGTTACATAATGGATTTGCACCGCGAGACTACTGGATGAGTATGCCAAACATGGGGTTGGTTATTGCTTCAGTGATTAACCGGCCTGTTGTATTTATATCCGAGTGACAAAGTCATATGTGTTTTCCACTTTTTTCCGGTCCAAATTTATCACAAGGAACTGGTCCCCTTGTGATTGCCCGTGTGGGGAATGAGGAATGTGGTCACTTCATTTATCTGACGCTAGAGGAAAATTCACCAGTTCCGGATATTCACCCACAATGGAGGACGTTCAGAGTTGCCGATGCATCCGAATGGGCAACTTTATATTACGATCGACTACACCTGTATACTGAGATTAGACAAATACAAACATAGTAAATGATTACTGATTTATGTTGTAAATAATTATACAGACAAAACATTGTAAATGATTACTGATTTATGTTGTAAATAATTATACCGACAAAACATTATGAATGATTACTGATTTATGTTGTAAATAACTGTTTGTATTATTTAAATTAACAATACATTACAGATTTATGTTGTAAATAACTGTTTGTATTATTTAAATTAATTCTTTGGCCAGGTGGAATAAAATAATCCTTTCTTGTGTCGCTGTCGGAGAGGATTGATTATAGAAAGGACATCCCGTAGAGACACTAGTTATGGTTAACCATATTATGCATGTCCTTTTTCAGTGGTAAATAATCATACGTTTGCTTAGTTATGTAAATTATTTGTTTGTTAAAAATACATTTCTTATAATTTTCTTAACATGTAACAGCCAGGAACAGATGACTTTGGGTGTGGGTACTTTATGTGAAAGGATGAGTTTCTAAACAAGTACTTTAGTCAAGCCTCTTCTTCAACGCAGTGCTCAAACTGGGTAGCTAAAGATAATAAAATTGACAAGCAAGATAATAAGATTGACAAGCTTGAAACAAGATGTTGATGACAAGAATAAAGACGCTCGAAGCATCACTGGAATTGGCAAGGAATCCTGAGGATCACGCATGTCAGTCGGATGCAATGTTCCATGAGCTTTTAGATGACATAAATAATCTTCATGTGTAGTAGGTGTTGTTATTTTTAAATAATGTGTTAATGTTCTTGTTTAATTGAATAATAACAGTTGTTATTGTAGTTGTTTAATGTGTTAACGTTAACGTGTTATTGTTGTTGTTTAATTAAATAGAAACACATTAGACGAATACATTGTAGTTGTTTAATGTGTTAACGTTAACGTGTTATTGTTGTTGTTTAATTAAATAGAAACACATTAGACGAATATAAATAACATAACATAAAAAACATAACAAATAAACATTACACAAAATAAAATAAAACAAATACATACTTAAAAAAAAAAAAAAAAAAAAAAAAAAAATACAAAAGTACACCTACCCCCACTAGGGGGTGTCCTTTGTATTTCTAGGGGTTAGTATAACTCGTCCCCATATTTATACCTTTTTTGTTGTTTTTTTTTTTTTTTTTTTGAACTGATATTTATACGTCTGCTCATGCAGACTTTCACTGCACCTCCTAAATGCATATAAACTTATTTAGTGTAATATTTACAGGTTACTTTTATAAAAAGGGTGAAGAGAGTTATGTCATGCTACATATGAAACAGAGGATACCCTTAATAAACCACCCACTCTATTGATTCCTTGGTTTATGTTGACGTATGTGTCCGGATGGTCTGATCCTTTCGGTCGTCCGGACGGCTCAAAACTACCTTGTATATTCCGGAAGGCACAAAGGCCGTTCGGCATGAATAGTTTTAAGGCAGAAGACAGATGGCAGCTAATGACACCACCGCCGCCTTCCCCAGGATTTACGGGATCGTGTTGGCGACATATCTCCTGAATATCCGCCGCCGCCAGTACAAGTATCGAGGCTGAGCACTATAAATACTCGGCCCATTTGCTACTCTCAGGTAACGATTTTACTCGCATTATACTTCTCACTATAATTGATAGCCCTTTCGGAATATCAAATACTTACTCTCACACCGGAGGTGGGTCCTGGGATAACACCCGGGGCGAGCCTAACGTGTGCTATTGTGTGCAGATATCCGGAGGACCCCAAATAGCCGAAAGGACTTACACCCAAGTCTGCCGGAGAAACTCAAGTTGAGTTCAACCGGGAGGCTCCCTTTATTTGTCTGAAGTGGTCGCAAGAAATTGCTTCAACAAATTGGCGCCATCCGTGGGACTAACTTCTCGATCTGCCTACAGTTCGACATGGCTAGTCCTGCATCCCACAAAAGGAAGATCATAGAAGCCGAGGAGGAATGGATGAATGTTCCGATCGGTTTTCCACCAATCCTTCCGGGAGACGTGTCGGATGGACCGTTGATAGTGGAGGCCGAAGTGGAAGGATACACAGTTAGAAGGGTCTATGTAGACCAAGGTGCTTCAGTCGAGGTGATGTATGAACACTGTTTCGAGCATTTATGCCCTTCTATTAAGGCCAAGTTGAAAGAAACCGGCACACCATTGATAGGGTTCGCGGGAGAATCCATAAAGCCACTGGGAAAGATTGAGTTGGAAGTCCGTTTCGGAAACCAAGGCCTGTCTCGCCAGACAATGATGAAGTTCGCCGTGATAAGGTCCCCTTCTCCGTACAATATCATTCTAGGGCGCTCGGGTCTGAAGAAATTACGAGCCATCCCATCTACTATCCACTCGATGGTGAAATTCCCCACACCGAAGGGCATAGCGACCCTCACCACCCGCTCCGTAATTGTCTCAGAGTGTCGCAAACTCGAGGAGAAACAGATGGCCAAAAAGGAAATCAAGGAAGAGCTTTATGAGGCCGGACCGAATGAGACTGTGGTAGGGAAAACGGAAGAAGTTTTGGTGCATCCGGCTTTTCCGGACCAATTAGTCACGATAGGAGGTAACTTCTCCTCAGAATGTCGAAAGCAGATAATCGCGCTACTCAAGGACAACCAGGACGTGTTTGCCTGGGAACCAGCCGATATGACGGGAGTGCCCCGTCGGATCATCGAACACAAGCTAAATGTGAATGTTCAAGACCGACCGGTGGCGCAAAAGAGAAGAACTTACTCGGCCGAAAAGAATCGCGCCATAGCCAAGGAAGTGGAAGAATGGGTGAGAGCCGGAATAGTTCGGCCGGTGCAATACCCGACCTGGATCTCAAACCCGGTGTTGGTAAAGAAATCCGACGGGAGCTGGCGAATGTGTATCGACTTCAAGAACCTCAACTCATCCTGTCGAAAGGATTATTACCCGCTGCCGGATATTGACCAGAAAATAGAATCGGTTATGGGATTCAGGTATAAATGCTTTTTGGATGCCTACAAGGGATACCACCAAGTACACATGGCCGAGGAAGACGAGGAAAAGACAGCTTTCTATACTGAGCACGGGACATACTGTTACACCAAAATGCCGTTCGGTTTAAAGAACGCTGGGGCCACATACCAATGTTTGGTGGATTCGGCTTTTCGGTCGCAGATAGGGAGAAATCTTGAGGCATATGTAGACGATATGGTAATAAAAAGTAAAACCGAAAGGGAGCTACTTGCCGATATGGCGGAAACATTCGATAACCTCCGAAGGATTAACATGAAACTAAACCCCAAGAAATGCTCTTTCGGGGTAGAGGAAGGAACATTTCTAGGATATATGGTGACTTCCGAAGGAATTAGGGCGAATCCAAAGAAGACAAGGGCTATCGTGGATATGCAATCCCCAAAGTCACTCAAGGAGATGCAAAGTTTGAGTGGAAAACTAGCAGCTTTGAACCGTTTTCTAGCCAAATCGGCAGAAAAAGCCCTCCCCTTCTTCGAAACATTGAGGAACATCACGAAGGAGAACCAGGATGAGTACCGATGGACAAATCAAGCGGAAGCAGCCTTCCAAGAAATGAAGAAGATGATCCTCGAATTACCTTATCTAGCAACGCCAAGGCTGAAGGAAGACTTATACGTGTATCTCTCGGCATCAAAAGGGGCAATGAGTGGAGTACTGCTAGTAGAAAGAGAGGGAAAGCAGACCCCGATACATTATGTTAGCCGGACATTACACGAGGCCGAACAAAACTACGCCCCCGTCGAGAAGCTAGCCCTAGCCCTACTACACATGGCCAGAAGGCTACGAAGGTACTTCGAAGCTCACCCGATAAAAGTCATCACTGACCAACCCATCAAGCAAATATTAAACAAAGCAGAAGCCTCCGGGAGAATGGTCAAGTATTCCGTGGAGTTGGGAGCCTACGATATCGCTTATATACCTCGGAGTGCCATTAAGGGGCAAGTCCTCGCGGATTTCATAACGGAAATACCCATGGAAGCATTGAGCCGAAGCACAAGAGAGATGGGCAAAGAAATATGCGATATCTCCGACCAAGAACCATGGGTGCTGTATACCGATGGGGCCTCCAGCAAGTCAGGTGCCGGAGCGGGCCTGGTACTGATTAGCCCAGACCAAACGGAATACACTTATGCCATCCGACTAAACTTCAAGAGCACTAACAACGAAGCGGAATATGAAGCTTTGCTGGCAGGATTAAGGGTCGCTCGGAAAATGGAAATTCGGATGTTGGAAGCTAGAGTAGATTCCAATTTGGTAGCAAATCAGATTAATGGGGAGTACGTGGCGACCAAAGATAACATGATAGCGTACCTAGCCAAGGCCAAGGAACACGTTGCACACTTCGATCAGTTTAAGATCCGAAGTATCCCGAGGGCACAGAACCAGAAAGCCGATATACTCAGCAAATTGGCATCCTTGGCTTTCGAACATCTGGCAAAGAAAACCATGGTGGAAGTTTTAGAGAGGCCATCAACAGAGGAGGAGATAGTCAACGCAATAGTGGAAGAGGAAGGGGAAAACTGGATGACCCCCATCATCCGATGTAAACAGGAAGGCATCTGGCCGGAAGACGAAAACGAGGCTCGATCTCTCCGAATGAAAATAAACCAATATACTTTGGTAGACAATGTGCTTTTCAAAAAATCCTATCTAGGTCCGATGCTGAGGTGTGTCGGGCCGCTTCAAGCCAACTATGTCATCCGAGAGGTGCATGAAGGAGCATGCGGAATGCACTCCGGGACGCGATCCGTGGTAGGAAAATTAATGCGGCAAGGGTATTACTGGCCCACCATGCATCGGGATACCAGGGAAGTAATTCGGAAATGTGATTCTTGTCAAATACACGCACCCGTTCCGAGACTCCCCAAAACTGTTTTAACTTCGATAATGGCACCTTGGCCCTTCTACCAGTGGGGGATGGACGTTTTGGGTCCCCTGCCGGAGGCCCCGGGAAAAGTCAAGTTCGTCATTGTGGCCATTGACTACTTCACCAAATGGATAGAGGCCAAGCCGCTGGCCCGCACGACGGGGAAGGAAGTAAAGAAGTTTGTTTGGGAGAACATAGTATGCAGATTCGGTCTTCCCAAGGTGATTGTGACGGACAATGGAAGTAATTTCATCCATGATCCTTTCAAAAGCTGGTGCGAACGATTAAACATCACACAAATAAACACGGCCGTGGCACACGCTCAAGCCAACGGGCTGGTGGAAGCAGCAAACAAAAGTTTGATGAAAGGATTCAAGACGAGACTTGGCAGGGAGAGAGCTGGATGGGTAGATGAGCTACCGAATGTCCTATGGGCGCACCGAACGTCACTAAAAACAAGCAATGGGGAAACACCGTTCAGCCTCACTTATGGTAGCGAAGCGGTCATACCGGCAGAGATAGGGATGCCAACCTTTCGGACCATGAAGGTCAATGAAAAAGAAAACGGTGAGGAAATCTTCATGAATCTCGACCTTCTACAAGAACGAAGGGAAATGGCCGCAATTCGGGAGGCAAAGTACAAAAGGAAGATCGAGCAATACTACAATCGGAGGGTCCATCCTGAGTCGTTCAAGGTAGGTGATTTTGTATACCGAAGGAACGAAGCTAGCAGAGTGGAGAATCAAGGGAAGTTAGGGCCAAATTGGGAAGGGCCATACCGAGTTGTGGAAGCATACCAGACTGGATCCTATAAGTTGGAAACAATGGAGGATAAAGAAGTGCCCCGAACTTGGCACGCTGTTAACCTTAGAAAATGTTTCTGGTAAGCAACTAGACGTATTTAATGTAAGCATCCGAAAGGAGCAATATGATTAATTTTAATGATAAATGACGTTTACTTTGTTCTTTGTTTCTGAACATAATTAGAAAGTGACCCCCCGAGAGAGTCACGCCCTCCGGGGAGTGTGTGGTCAATGTTCAAAGATGGTTGATACCCAGGAAAGGGGTTGCCATAATCCTGGCGGAAAGGCTGAACCATCTGTAATATTCTTGAACATAAGTAAAAAATGGTCCCTCCGAGAGGTTCGTGCCCTCCGGAGATCAGTGATCAATGTTCTTTGTTTCTGAACATAATTAGAAAGTGACCCCCCGAGAGAGTCACGCCCTCCGGGGAGTGTGTGGTCAATGTTCAAAGATGGTTGATACCCAGGAAAGGGGTTGCCATAATCCTGGCGGAAAGGCTGAACCATCTGTAATATTCTTGAACATAAGTAAAAAATGGTCCCTCCGAGAGGTTCGTGCCCTCCGGAGATCAGTGATCAATGTTCTTTGTTTCTGAACATAATTAGAAAGTGACCCCCCGAGAGAGTCACGCCCTCCGGGGAGTGTGTGGTCAATGTTCAAAGATGGTTGATACCCAGAAAAGGGGTTGCCATAATCCTGGCGGAAAGGCTGAACCATCTGTAATATTCTTGAACATAAGTAAAAAATGGTCCCTCCGAGAGGTTCGTGCCCTCCGGAGATTAGTGATCAATGTTCTATTGTTTCTGAACATAATTAGAAAGTGACCCCCCGAGAGGTTCACACCCTCTGGAGATATGGTGGTCAATGTTCGGGGAGGAAGTGGTCATGCGACCAAAAGAAAAGGCAAACAGGGAAATCACACGAAACAATATAAACGAAATGTACATTAAATATCAACAGTTTATAGCAAAACATACGACATTTAATCATGTTTAAGCATACAAAAAGCGCTAACAGTTGCGCAACCGGTTGATCGATTATACCGGTTCAAAATGCTAAACAATTCATAAATTAACCTAACACCCTAAGGGGCCTTGCAGTCAGAAGTCATCGGATCAAGACGAGGGGCCGCTAGGTGAGTCATTAGGGGCAGGATCAGGAAACAGACCCATTATCTCCGAAAGGGGTCTATCCGCAGCATCGCTAACTTTAAGCACATACGGATACTCTGCAGAAAAAAGACCATCAAACGAAGGGTCAAGCTTTGCCTCAGCCTCCAAATCCAAATCATCCACCCCGGCCGCAATAGTGGCTATATCTTCCGGTTCTCGATCCACAGAGATAGCTTCCAAAAAACCCGACTGAGAGGACAAGTTGAAAGGCTCGGCCAAGCGTTGTTTATACTCATGACTATCCAAAAGCCGGCGAACCATTTCCGGAAGGAACTCCTTTATAAGCTTCTGGCGCTCGATATCCGTTTGGCCCAATGTGACAGCTATGTCCGTCCTTTCCTTACATAGCTTGGTGCCTATCTCCCTCTCAACCGCAAGTTTACCTTTAACATCCGCCAGCTCTCCTTCCAAAGCTCTGATCCGTTCGGAGGAACTCATTCTCCCTTCATCCCTTGTTTTTTCCAACTGGGAGACCCGACTCTTCAAACCCGACTGCTTTTCTACACAACCCACATGCTCATGCTTCAATATTCGAAGCTCCTCTGCCTCTCGGGCCGCATCTTCACATTCTGCATGGGCATTGCGTAGTTGTCGATACTCTGCAAGGAGGACCTCGTATCGTCCCAAAATTTCCGCTTGGGTAGTCGCCCCTCGGCCCAATAAAATCCAACCCCTTCGGACAACCTCCGAGTCACCTAAGCTTTGAAAATGAACTTCTTCACAAGGGGTGGGGAGGTGCGACATCAGATCCCTACAAACATCAGACCTATTCAAGCGGTCCCCCCTCGTGACCGACCACTCCGGAATGAACACAGCTGCCGGATCACCTACCGCCATAGCTTTAATTTTGCCGCGACCGGAAGCGGCCACGGGAACACTCCCTATAAGGAACAAGGTGTCAGTACCAAAGAAATGGAAGGAAATAAGTAACACAACGTAAATAGTTGGGCAGCTTACCAGCGCGAGAACTCCCTTCAGTAAAACCCGCACCCTCTGGACGAAGACCAATATCCTCCGGTCGAAGAGAACGGATAGGAGGAGGGTTTGGAATGACCTCAACATCCGGCGAATCTGGCTTCGGATCCGCTACGGGGGTCCTCTCCGTTCTCCTCCTTTTCGCCGCACGGGCCACCCCGCTGCTCCCTTCGCCCTGTTCGGCAAGCCTCTCGGCCCTCAAAACCCGCCGTGTGGCGGCTTGCCTTTGCTTCCTAAGCTTAGCCGCAACAACCCGACTATTGGCCCTCTGAACCTCTTGTTCCTCTGCCGTCAGATCGGGTATATCGGCATTTGACGCAGCCGGAAGAGTTAGGAACAGCTCATGACGCTCACCCTCACCATATGCATCACCCCGAACCATAGAAGTTTCCTGATGGGCCGCCGGGTTAATCAAGTATTCAGACATCGGCACAACTGCAGAGAAAATGATGACAATAAGTAAAGTAATATATAAAGAAAGGAGAGTGTGCCTGTCATGAATCAATTCACAAAAGAAGAAATAAAATATAGGAAGGTCTACCTGCCCCTTCGGCATCCTTGAGCACGGCTCGGTAACCAGTATGCTCCCAACGCGAAGATAGCCCAACGGCATAAAGAAAGCCCTTGGGAATTTGAATCAGATCAATCACATTCTCGGCCAGCCTTCCGACATCCGCAATGAAAAAACCGCCTTCCGGATAAGGGTCCGAGATGTCAGAGTCGTGATGCCTCCAAGGCATGGCAAAGGGGATCGCCCGTCTGTCTATCAAGAAAAAATTGCGTTTCCAGCCCTTCAGCCCAGTCAAGATCTCCCGGAAACAAACCCTCCTATCCCTACCGGTGCGCTTCTCGAAAGAAAACCAATCACCCTGCTTGCTCAGCTTATAAAAGACTCGAAATAGCGGGGTGGTGGGAGCAATATCCAAGCTTCGGCTATACACCTCGAAAAGTATAACGCGATGTATACCCAGCGGAACCAGTTGGGAGATGTGCACCTTGAAGTACCGAATGACATCCAGCAAAAAAGTAGAAAAAGGCACACTGAGACCACCCTCATAAAAATACTCCAAGTACAATCCGATGGCATCTGACGGCAGTTGGTCCATCGTCATATCCGGAGGGGGTAGGCGAGGATGTAGGTCCGCTGGTATACCCGCGTCTGACACCACCATAAATAAGTCGTTCTCGCTCATTTCAGAAGTGTATTTTTCAACGTCAAATTTGGGAAGATACCCTTCGGACTCTTGGACTTCTTCTTCAACATCATACGAGGGAGAGTTCGACATAGTTGGCCGAATGGCAAATGGAGTCGTTCGGAAATAATTAAGAGCAGGCTTTTCGGAAAGTTTGTCAGAGCGAAAGAAAAATTACAAGCGGTAAAAATGAAAAACACCACAGAAATGACGCTATTTATAGGCAAAAAAAGGAAGTATGAAACGACGCGCGTTGTCAGTAGATGAGGTGGCACCTTCTCACTCGTACGATACACGCATGCACACGCGTCAACGTTTCAGAGCCCCAGTAAAAACGGCGGCAATCCTTAAAAAGAGGTAATAATGTTTTTTGGCAGTTTATGCAAGGGGTCAGCACTCTGATCACCGAACGGCTCAGTCCTCTCGGAACTAGAAAATAAACTTCAAAGATTTTCGCAAGTATCATAACCTCGGCAAGACCGATATTATGATACTGGGGGGGACATGTTGACGTATGTGTCCGGATGGTCTGATCCTTTCGGTCGTCCGGACGGCTCAAAACTACCTTGTATATTCCGGAAGGCACAAAGGCCGTTCGGCATGAATAGTTTTAAGGCAGAAGACAGATGGCAGCTAATGACACCACCGCCGCCTTCCCCAGGATTTACGGGATCGTGTTGGCGACATATCTCCTGAATATCCGCCGCCGCCAGTACAAGTATCGAGGCTGAGCACTATAAATACTCGGCCCATTTGCTACTCTCAGGTAACGATTTTACTCGCATTATACTTCTCACTATAATTGATAGCCCTTTCGGAATATCAAATACTTACTCTCACACCGGAGGTGGGTCCTGGGATAACACCCGGGGCGAGCCTAACGTGTGCTATTTTGTTGCAGATATCCGGAGGACCCCAAATAGCCGAAAGGACTTACACCCAAGTCTGCCGGAGAAACTCAAGTTGAGTTCAACTGGGAGGCTCCCTTTATTTGTCTGAAGTGGTCGCAAGAAATTGCTTCAACAGTTTACTGGTTTAATTTAATTTTTTTGTAAGCTTTCATCAACTACAGATTAAAAAGCATACAAGTTTCATTTATACTATTTCGTCACTGATTATTATGTGTGTCGATATTCTTTAACAAATCATTCTATCTAGTCACCCGGCCTCCTAGCAGATACTATTCATAAACTTGGTAAAATTAAATAATGTCAATTAAAAATGTACTAGTAACTAGCTTAGGTGGGCCGCCCGGCTATACCATGTCGCCCTTTTTGCATACCAGTTACAGTATATGTCTATTAACCAAGTTAACTTAGTTTATTACTTCCTCCGTCCCAAAATAAATGTCAGATTTGACTTTTTAGAGTCTCTATTGTTCAACTTTGACCGTAAATATTTTTATTTGTGTTATATAATACTTGATGCAAAATATAAGAATGGATTGGGTTTCAAATGTATTTTAATTGGTATAATTTTCATATAGTATTATATAACGTAAATAAAAATATCTAAGATCAAAGTTGAACAAAAAAGACCTCAAAAAGTCAAACCTGACATTTATTTTAGGACGGAGGGAGTAATAAATTTTTTAAAAAGGGTGTCATTAAAAAATGGCAAAAGTTATCAAACACCCCCACCTTCTTTTTTTTCAACTTTTATTTATTTATTTATTTATTTATTTATTTTTTTAATTTTTTTAATTTTAGTTTTATTATAAAACTACATAACTGAAAGTACGGAACATAAAATATAAAGTTTGATAAGTCAAAAGTTATAAAAGACAGAAAACACAGAGTAGAAAACGGCAAAAAACTGTTTTTTCCTGTTAACAGACTGAATAAATGTGGTCCGCTAAACTAGTCATCTAATTCTCCTCCGCAGTTTAAACGGGAGGCATTCGGACAGACAGACTGAAACGAATGTTGAAAGCCTCTTCTTTTCTTTTTTTTTCCCTTCTTTTCTTTGTTGTTTGTTTTCACGGAGATGAACTTGTATTTGGCGACACTTATGATGTTTGCTATTTTTTTACGTCATTGTTTGCTTTGCCTTTAAGAGGGAGCAGCAATTGGTGGTCAACTTTTGTTGTAAACGACAATGATCTTTGAAAACGAATTGAAAAAAATTTGATGAGGAAGAAAAAGAAAAGATATGGTTGCTTGATGAAAAATCAACATAATTAGTGTATTTTGACGGCTAGGGTTTTGTGTGATAAGGTTTATGTATTGAAAACGAAAAATAAAATTATAATAAAAAACAATAAAGCGAAAATAACCGAGATCCCTCTGGATCACCGGCGAGTAGCCGATGATTGGAGGATAGCAAATTTTGTTGGTGGATATTACTTAAAGCTCGGATATCATGTTAAATAACAAAGAGATATATTATTGATTGTGTCTTTGTGTGATTGGATAAGAAGATTACATGTGTATTTATAATAAACATGTAGTTTATTTGATAAGCAATCACAACCTTAAGCTTAGTTGACTCAAGCCCACAATTAAGCTTTTATCTGCTAAACTAATCATCTAATAAGTATTCACTAAGTTGTACGTATTTAACAAAACTAGCAAAAGAAGGAAACACATATTATATTAGCTTTAAATTCATATAAAGATTTTTATCTAATGCAAAGTATATATATATCGATAAACAAGGCGGGACAAAGGGGCTTTCGTAGGTGAACATGAACCAAATTTTGATTGTTTATCAATAAATGTAAAATTTTGTAAGAAATAGCAGCTTGTCTAAAATGAACGTTGTCTCAAATTTTTTGCTTTCAAGTCTTCATTTCGTTATAATGTAGTAATGTATTTCATAACAGCAGTGCGTGCGTCATTAACGTTAAACTCAGTATCTTGACTTAATTAGTTAATACTTAAAACTCTCTGAGAAAAGAAAAATAGAATGTAAATTCCAGTATATATGGAAAAGCATGTGAATCATCGAGGTAGCAGTGAATGATATGTATACAATTGTACAGCATTAATACGGAGTAGTAAATAAGAAGCTATTATCCTAGGTAGGTATAGATCATGCTGGTGGAGATTTGTGGAGGTTAGCACAACTGGTGGCGTTGCATGGTGCTGGCGTGTAAGTACATGTAAGTTTCCATATTTAGTAATGCTATACTTGTCCTTCATACATTCATGCTTTCATCTTTTGTGTACTACTCCGTACCATCTAACACCACCATATATTTCTTCATGGGGTGGGTTATAAGTACCGTAGCTATTTTTTTAAACAAATCGGGTCTAGTACCTAGGTTGTCATTTCATGTTTTTTTTTTTTTTTTTTTTTTTTTTTTTTTTTTTTTTTTTTTTTTTTTTTATGTTGGATAGCGAGCAGGTGAGATATTGAAATAAAAAGGGGCACGTGGTTCCTCCTTTTGTTGGATAGCGATGGATAGCGACCAAAACAAAAAAAAAAAAAAAAAAAAACACCAAGCAAAAGAAATAAAAAAATGAAGGAGCAGATATTTTTTGGTGGATTGCACGTGAGAATAGCACGTTAAATATTGCTACATTAAATAACTACAACAACAACTGTTATTATTAAATTGAACGACAACGTCAACACATTATTTCAAAACAACAAATATGAAGATTATTCATTTCATTTAAAACAACAACATCTACGACATATGAAGATTATTCATATTATTTAAAAGATCATGAAGCCTTGCACTCGACTGACAAGCGTGATCCTCAGGATTCCTTGCCAATTCTAACTCCATCTCCAGCGTCTTTATTCTTGTCATCAACAGCTTGTTTCTTGCTTCAAGCTGGTCAATCTTATTAGCGTTAGCAACGCAGTCTGAGCACTGCGTTGAAGAAGAGGCTCGACTAAAGTGCCTCCTTTGAAACTCATCCTTCCACATAAAGTACCGACAACCATAGTCATCTGTTCCTGGCTGTTACATGTTAAGAAAATAATAAGAAATGTATTATTAACAAACAAATAATTTACATAACTAAGCAAACATATGATTACTTACCACTGAAAGAGGACATGCGTAATACGGTTGACCATAACTATGTTCTTTACGGGATATCCTCTCTTTAATGAATCCGTTCTTACAGCGACACATGTAAGGAGTATTTTGTTCCACCTGGCCAAATAATTAATTCAAATGATACAAACAGTTATTTACAACATAAACATAAATAAGTAATGTATTGTTAATTTAAACAATACAAGATAGGGTGTTCACAAATAATCGTATAGAAAGACTAAGCTTGTTATATATATTATTTACAACATTAATCATTTACATTAATCGATGAGTATATAATGATTCCCACTCGGATGCAGCTTCGGATCTGTGCCTCCTCCATTGTGGGTGAAGATACGGAAGTGGAGAATGTTCGTCTAGCGTCAGAACAATGAAATGACCTACTTCGCCCCCCACACGGCCTATCACAAGGGGGTCAGTTCTTTGTGAGAAGTCTGGACCACTAAGAAGCGGAAAACATATATTCCAACCCCCCATAGATATAAATGCAACGGGTCGTCTAATCAGTTCTGCAATAATCAACCCCGTGTTTGTCATTTCCATGTAGCGATCAGGCGGTGCACTTCCATCTCCGAACCAGTCTATTGTATAGCGAATAAGGTTAAAAACATCTTGCCCCCACAAACCCATGTACAACTGCCAATATTGGTCCATCTGTTGCAATAACATCTGCCTAACTTGGGGCCAACGATGTTGTTGTCCCCACTCACCATGGGCCACGCACCGAAACCCACAATTTCCGTCACCCACCACATTATATATACTAGTGATGTATGGATGCCAAATGGGTGGAAGCATACGCATAAACATACTTTGTTGATCACTAGGACCCGTGAAAGAACTATGTCGGGCAGGTTCTTTGTTGAAGTTCGGGACTTGCGCAGATCTACAATTGGTACTTCTTCGATGATCTACAATTGGTACTTCATCCAAGTCCGGGAAATCATTCAAGTCGGGGAAATCATTCAGGTCCGGGACTTGTGAAGCCTTGCCCTTTTGGTCCTTTGCGCTTGGACGTCCACGGGTATTTATCTTGACAGCAGGTTCTTTTGTGGCAACAGATTCAGGGTGCATTATCTCTTTCAACTTCGTTATCATATTTTTCCTGACAAACGGTGAAGCTTTGCTAACCTTATCCGTGAATTGTCGGATGTCATTTTGAAACGAAGCATCATCATCATCATCATCATCATCATCATCATCATCATCATCTTCAGGCGGTGGCCTATTGATAACAGGCCACGGAACAGACAATGTTCTCCAGTGCAAACGGGTAGGTTAACACCTTGATCTGCCACCTTTGAGTGGTATGAAAACCTGCTCTGGCCTACCCCAGTCCACAGACTCTGTGTGGTTTCATGGCTTGTGATAAAAAAGAGCTTATGTGCTTATTGCACACAAGCTCAGGTTAGACCCCGTTATCATATACTTTACGGGTTGGGTTATATTTACCGTGGCTATTTTTTTAGATTTACCGTGTGATGAAACTGCTTATGTAACAGAAAATAAATAACAAACTGCTTATATGCTTGATAAGCAGTTTGTTGTTTTAAGCTGATTTGATACTTGTTTTTTTTTTAAAAAAAAAAACTGAGATAAGGCAATGATGATTTAAAAAAAATGATTTTGGCATGGCATTTCCGAATGGACGGCAAAAAAAAACTTATTTTTGCAACCTTTGATGTTGCAGCCATATATGATATGCTAATATGTGAAACAAGTTATAATCTGAGCCTATGTTATCTCTAACTTATTAATGTGTAAATTGATACCTGTTCTGTGTAAAATGGTGATTGAGACATATCGGCAGCCAATGCAAATTGTTGTTTCTTTGTGGCTTGTTTAACCCCCTTGCTTGTTTAACCCCCCTAGTACTAAACTAAAAAAATAGCCACGGTGCTTATTACCCACCCCTATCTTCTGTAACTTGTTGAAAGTTGTGGAAACTGCACTTGTTGTAACTTGTTTGGTGGTGAGAGTTACTTTGTGATACTGGTGATGAGAGTTGCTTTGTTTGTGATACTGATGAGAGTTGCTTTGTTTGTGATACTGGTGATGAGAGTTGCTTTGTTTGTGATACTGATGAGAGTTGCTTTGTTTGTGATACTGGTGGTGAGATTGCTTTGTGGTGAGGCTCAATATATCACGAGCCTTTGTTGTACCTAACACTTACCCAACTTGGTCTTGTGATTTTGTGAGCTGGTTTGCAGGCTTTTGTGAGAATCTGGACTGTTGAGCATAGTATTTGTGTTGCTTTTGTGAGAATCTTGTGAGCTTGTTGTGTGTCTGGTTTGCAGGCTTTTGTGAGAATCTGGACTATTGAGCATAGTATTTGTGTTGCTTTTGTGTTGAATCTGCTGTGCATTCTGAAAGGATGGCAAAGTGATTTTTATCACTTTCGCAACCTTCAACTCCCAGCCTTGCTAAGAATCTGCAGTTTGGTCAAAATAATTTTTTAAAAGGCGATGACGATTGGTTTCTAGAAACCGAAAGGATGGCAAAGTGATTTTTATCACTTTCGCAACCTTCAACTCCGAGCCTTAGTAAAAATCTGCAGTTTGTGATGTGTTTGTGTGAATCTGCAGTTGGACAATAATTTGGACATAAACTTTGTGCTTGTGATGTGTTTGTGTGAATCTGCAGTTTGGCGATGACGAAACACCATATCCGAGCCTTACTTTGTGTTGTGTTTGTGTGTGTTTGCAGCTGGACATAAACTTGGACCCATTGGACATAAACTTGGACCCATTGGACAAAAACTTAAAAACTTATAAAAAAAAAAAAAAACTTAAAAGAACTGGGAAAAAAAAAAGTAAGGATTACTTATTTTTACAAAAAAAAGTTACAAAAAAAAAAGTTAAAAAAAAAAAAAAAAAAAAACAAATCTGACATGAACAGTAGCCTAGGGGGGAGTGGTTCCTCCTAGACCCCATAGACTACGGTTTTGTTAGTATGCCCCTATATTTCTTCATCACATAGTCATTGTGGATGTGTGTGAATCTAGCTTTGTGTCTACAGTCTGCGAGATTTGTGGGTGTCTTTGTATGTGTCTTGATATGTCAAATCAATGGGATATGATGTTTCAAGTGTAAACCCTAGCCAACAACAATCTCCATAAATTAGGTGTTTTGCTAGTCGATCACTATGAACCCTAGATCTTTAACGTTCGTTTTATACGTAGTAGTACCTTTTGTATGCCAATCCTTTTATAAAAGATTCGGAGTAGTAATTAATACACGTACCAGAAAGTTGACACCTCAAAGCAATTCTTATATATGTGCACGTGTGGTATTGATATGGGAGGTGATTTGCAAACCAAATAAATTGATGAGGATACCACAATATTACACTCCTAATGTATATGTTACAACATACCATGTGCATAATTGTAGTGTCCCCATCAATTTATTTGGTGTGTAAATCACCTCCCTATTGATATGATTCGATTTTTTTTTTTTTTTTTTTTTTTTTTTTTTTTTATTTTTTTTACCACGAATTAATTTGGATTTACATAATTTTGTGAAATTATCGATTTAACTCCAATTATTTGTTGAAGTCTTATATAATTGTTGCATATATAGTATATATATGTAGAAATAAAGATGATCGAGCTGCAAAATCATTGTACAAAAACATATATATATACTGTAGACCAGATACGCAAAATAGACATGTTGCATGCCTCGTAAATATATGATTGAAAGAATCAAACATTTTTTTCAAACAATACAGTACTATACACTTGTCGTGTTTGTCGAATCTTACAAATATTTGTCTTGTTTGTCGACATAATTGGTTGAAGCAAAGTAGTGTGGGTCATATAATGGGGTGTCGTTTATCAGTTATTCTTTTGACTCTAAAGTAATTAATTTACATGATTGATTCAGCAAACTCGAATCGCAGTCTGGGTTTAAATTTATTTAAATGTGTTAAAATGTCATCATTCGCGACCAGAATTGAATTATGTTAACAAGAAGCTTTAATTTTTAAGATAAATGTTGTGTTTATGTTTTGTTTTTATTTCATTGCAACCATTTTTTACCAAATTTTGAAAAGATTTTTTCTTTTGAAAGGCTAAACACATTATAAAAGCATGAAGTAACCAAGGGCTAGAAAAAAAGAAACATATTGCAATGAATTGAAACAAATAGAACGCGGATCCATGATTTTATCATACCAACCTATACATAATTTTGAATTCCTATAAGTGATCCAACCATACAAAAGAGTCTTGATCTCATCTTCAAGGGTGTATTTTATAAGCGGTTTGTCATCAAAACAAAATTTGTTTCTAAACCGCCAAATAACTAACATTTGAAAAGATTACTAAGTACCGCAAAATACAAAGTTTGTCTTGATTCTCTCCATTTCAACTATCATTATTTTATTTTGCATTACAACGTCTACAATAATGATCGTAATAATATTCAGATTATGGTTTCATTCTCTTTTAAGACAACAACCTTTTCATAATCTTATACCACAATCACACAATATATCTCGTAAACGACTCTGGAAACAATTAACTCACAAGCTTTTGATTACTAAACACCCAAAAATTAAATAATTAAAGAAACCTGAAAGTTTAATAAACAATGACCAGTCAGTTGGTAACAGAGCAATAAATGAGCAAAATATTAAAGTAAACAAATATATTAGAGTTAAATACTAGGTCAATAAAAGTTTTGAAGGGAGTCATTGATTCATTGCAGAAAAAAGTTGAACAATATCACGTAAAATGTTGAAACCTTGAAAATTGTATCATTATTAACTTTTATCATAAGTTTTACACACTTTTACAAATACATTTACGATTTTTCTTTTTATTTATGGGTGAATAAATTGACCAATCTTCCACATTAGGCAACTCTAGTTGTATATATACTTGCACCTCATGCCTTTTGCTCATGACACCCTAAACAAATACCTCCTTTTTTAATCCCTTCATACAAAGTTTTTCCGTTATATAGATACGTGATTGCTGATCTTAAGGAAACCATAACAGTCAGTTCTTGCTGATGCAGTATCTTTAAGATTCACAACTAGGGTTTTATGAGCTTCTTCTTAGCTTTATTAATCCAAAAAAAATAATAAGCATAGTTTGAGAATCTTGATGATGCTGCAGCGGAAATTGCTGGCTAATTTCTAGTATATTTATATCTTCTTGGTGATTAAGTTACTAGCTGGATATTGGTAAGCAAGCGTTAACTTGACATTCATTATATACATACACACATAATGAGTTCTATGTTCATATGTTGGTGTGAAAAAGAGTTCAAATTTAATACTTATGGCCGGTTGGGTAATTTCTTTCTTTAACTTCAAATTTGTTTATATCGAAGTTGCTCTTAATAGAAAATGAAACAAATAAACATAAGTTTTTAATATGAAAGCTTAAATATATAAAAATAAACTGTACAGAAAAGCTTAGTGATTTTTTTTTTTTAATCATGTATTTAAGCAACATATCTGTGTTGGCTTTGATATTGGCTTTGTATAAGATCGTTAATATTGAATAATGTTTTAACTTGGCGTAAATCTTAATTTCAGCCTAGATCTTTATATATTTGAAGCTGGTAGTTAATCAAGCATTGATTTTTTTTTTCCTTCTAATTCTTAATTTTATTTAATCTATTAAACAAATTATAATTTATTACTTATATGTTGGGACTAAATTACACCAGATCTATTTCAGCTTACAGTGTATTTGGACTTTGTTTGAAGTGAAGACATTTACAGTATAATTGATTGATGAGTAAATTGCAAAAATCGTCCCTAAAGTTGGGCTAAATTGCAAGTTTCGTCCCTGATGTTTAGAAAGTGCAAGGATCATCCCTGTGGCAAACTTTTGGGGCAAAAATCATCCCTGACCAACATCAAATGACAAAAATACCTCTGTCTTTTTCTTTTTTTATATTTCTTTTCAGTTTCTTACATAAATGGTCCTCGTGTTTCGCCAGACTTTACAAATTTAGTCATTTTTTTTTAATTATTTATTTAACTATTAATATTAGTATTATTTTTTTATACATTTTCGTCGGTATTACTTATGTTTTTGTCCGTTTTTATTATCTTTTCATATGTCTTTGTCCTTTTTTCTTATGTTTTTTTCGTTTTCTTACGTTTTCGTCCGTTATTCCTACGTTTTCGCCGTTTTTATACGTTTTCGCCCGTTTTCATACGTTTTTATACGTTTTCGTCTGTTTTTCTTTAGTTTTTGTCCATTTTTCTTACGTTTTTTTTCTTCTGTTTTCATACGTTTTTGTCCGTTTTTATACGTTTTTGCCCGTTTTCATACGTTTTTATACATTTTCGTCCGTTTTTCTTTAGTTTTTGTCCGTTTTTATCCATTTTTGTCCGTCTTTCTTACGTTTTTGTCCGTTTTTATTTGTTTTCATACGATTTTATCTGTTTTTATACGTTTTTGCCCGTTTTCTTACGCTTTCATCCGTTTTTGTTCATTTTCTTATGTTTTTGTATGTTTTCTTACGTTTTTTTTCGTTTTCACAAGTTTTTATACATTTTCTTACGCTTTCATCCATTTTTATCGTTTTCGGCCATTTTTCTTATGTTTTTGTCCGTTTTATCCGTTTTTGTTCATTTTTCTTACGTTTTTGTACGTATGAAAATGTAAGAAAAACC
The DNA here is from genome assembly GCA_021014915.2 of Artemisia tridentata subsp. tridentata. Lineage (NCBI taxonomy): Eukaryota > Viridiplantae > Streptophyta > Magnoliopsida > Asterales > Asteraceae > Artemisia > Artemisia tridentata. The sequence goes on from CP139504.1 coordinate 299,459,417, forward strand.
GACAAAACGTATGAACGAAAAAATGTAAGAAAACGGAAAAAATGTAAGAGAACGGACGAAAACGTAAGAGAACGGACAAAAATGTAAGAAAAACGGATAAAGACGGATAAAACGGACAAAAACTAAAGAAAATAGACGAAAACGTGCGAAAATGTATAAAAACGGAAAAAACGTAAGAATAACGGACGAAAATGTAAGAAAACGGAAAAAAAACGTAAGAAAAATGGACAAAAACATATGAAAGGATAATAAAAACGGACAAAAACATAAGAAATACGGACGAAAATGTATAAAAAAATAATACTAATATTAATAGTTAAATAAATAATTAAAAAAAAAATGACTAAATTTGTAAAGCCTGGCGAAACACAAGGACCATTTGTGTAAGAAACTGAAAAGAAATATAAAAAAAGGAAAAGACATGGGTATTTTAGTCATTTGATGTTGGTCAGGGACGATTTTTGCCCAAAAAGTTTGCCACATGGACGATCCTTGCACTTTCCAAACATCAATGATGAAACTTGCAATTTGGCCAAACTTTAGGGACGATTTTGCAATTTACTCTTGATTGATGGTTAATCTATGGCTAATGACTATTGACTAGGCTTATTTCAGAAGCCTTATGACTTTCACTAGTGACTTTTGTTATTTTTGAAGAAGTTCACATTCGGGTAAAATCGTAAAAGTATCCTATTTTGATAAGATCATCCATAATGGATGGTCATTGAAGAAGGTCACCCCACATTTAAGGCGCGTTCCCCCGACGCCTCCAACACAAGACGCAATCAACCATGGGTTTTTGCAAGTACTCGGGTCGTATACTCGATCGAGTCGTGTGAGTATGTTTGGGTGTTTTTTATTAAATGATTTTTATAGAGTATATTTGTGTTTAACTCAGGTATGTTTTTGGTGTTGATCGCGGTCGTCGTATTACACTAAGTTGGTTATGAAAAATGTTGTAATAAATTGGCGCTGATGTGACATTGATAACCACGATCATGTGTTCACCATTAAGCTCGGTCTAACGCTCCAAGCATGTAACTTGTGAATCTTGTAAGATGAATCTACAAGTTATGAATGTTAGTTTACAAATTCTTGCAATTTATAATCTTAATTTGATTGGCTAATTAACTTCTATCTTTTATATTTAAGAAATACGTTTGTGTGGAAATGATTAATTTTCTTGGCCATTCTGCATCTATTTGTCGCTGAGAAAATTCCGTTCTATTATATAGATTTTCTAGAAGAATAAACACTTATTTTCTCATTGTAGATAATTTAAAGGTACTTTTTAGTTTTTACTTTTACACATTCATGATTGTGTTATAGGCATTCTTTCTGCTAATAAGTACAAAAAAGTATAACTTTCACTCTTTTTTGATATTCTGTTAAAATTAAAATATAGTTTTTTTATCAATTTTTGTTCTTTACCTTTTATCAGTTTAATACTTTTAACTTGTTAAATTTTATATATTTTTTTCTCACTTTCTGTTTCACATAATATAAAGAAAAAAAAATTAAAAAAAAAAAAACATGAAAGGTATCATTTGTAGTTTTGGGAGGTCTTTAGGCTGGGCACACCAGCTCGGTCCTCGGCTTGTTCGACCGACTCGGTCGTCGGTCGAGGTTGATGTGGTGACTCGGTCGACTTCGGTCGGCCGTTTTTTTTTTTTGGATTTGGATCGAGACGGCGACCGATTTAAGCACAACACAAAAAATACAAAACTTCCGTCTTAATAACACAATATAGGGATAGTGTGTGTGAGAAACATTAGGGTAGAAGTGTTTGTTGCGTTTGGTTAATAGCTCATGTCAAAGGTTTTTTGAATTACTAAAAATTTGTTAGAAGAGATTAGAGAGTGTGTACTTGTGCATTATCAACTTCTTAAGATCAAAGCAACGTCAGGTGGTTATAGCTCATGTCAAAGGTTTCAACTTTCAACAGTAGCATCTCAGGGTCTAAATTCAAGTTTAAGTTCAAGATATGCAAGCTCAAGTTCAAGTCACAGTTTCAAGTTTAGTAGTTTAGACTTTAGAGGTTTATCGGGTTAACCATCACTACTACACAAAAGCTTATATAGATCAGTGGAAAACCCACATATAGATCGGTTTTGAACCGCTCTATACAAAAGTGATCTTTATGAGCGAGTCACATATAGATCGGTTGAGAACCGATCTATATGAAGCATATATAGATCGGTTAATACCCAGTAACTGATCTATATGACACCACATATAGATCGGTTGTATACCTAATAACCGATCTATATAGCTTTTTTCCAAATTAAAAAAAAAAGATTATAGAAACCCATATTTTTTTCAATTTCTGTTCAATCACACAATACACTAATATTCCAATACATATATTCAACAAAATAATCATCTTACAATAAGACACCAAATGGCTTCAAAAAATACACAATATGAAGAGCTATATAACTTTACGAGCAGAGCTGGCTATACCGAATCATAGTAACCAAAACGCCAGATTACACCATTTGAGCGGTTGAATGGCTTCTGTATGCAACTGACCGTTGTGCTGTGCCTTTGTCTCTGTCTCACCATCCATTCCTGTTTAAAATTTTCAAAAAGAGATGGTGATGACATTATACGATTCGATAATACATCTTCAGCCAGAATACCATGATATTTTAACTATTATAGTGGTCCAATATTCAAATGACAAGTGCAGGATGATGCTTTCCTGCAAGACTAATTTGCAAAAGTTGTTATCAGTCATAGATCAGTTTATCAAAACAAGAATAAATCCTCGCGGAAGTCTTCTGTACAAGTGCAGAACTAGATTAAGATGTTTGAATCCAAATTTAAACTTTATAAATGCCACTAGTTACCTATAAGCAAACCTATGTGCATAACTATTATGCCCGAAATGTCCTTTAACACCTCCAATCTCTTTTTGTAGAATCTAATACACAAAAATTTTACAAAGACCATTAACATATGCACCTCCACGAAAGAACTATCAAATCAAATAGATGAATACAACCGAGTAAAATTTGGTAAAAACAAATATTAGATAAAGCTTCTTGGTTAGTTTGCTACCATTGCTGATGGTTATACCTCAATATATACAGAAACAACCATTGGAACATCAAAAGTTTCCACCAAACTCAACACACACTTTTCAAGCCAAGCCTAAAACATAATAAGATGCATAATTACATTCTACTGCCTTTCAACGGGTGATGAACACAGCTAGAATTGGAATTTTTTTCCATAATTCACGAACATGATAGAAGAGAAACTTTGCAAGGAAAGCAAATGAACTTTAAAGAAACGAGAATACGATCATTAACTATGTTTTAACAAAAGTTACCCATTTGGCATGTTGGTTTTGAGAGAAAAAACTACAATCAATAAGTGACTGCCGTATTGCATGTTTGTAGCAGCATAATAGAGAGTGTAAAAATGGGTTTTGGGTTCTTATAAGAAAGTGATAACCAAATCAATGCATGAGATACTCCAAATGATCACATACCCGATGGTTCACGATCCGTAAGAACAAAATTGTCCAGAACTATTGCACCATCATCCAAATTACATCTGAGTATGATCTCATAGACTCCAAGCTTCCCTTGTTCAACAGCCTCTATGATCATGTAGAAAAGATAACACGGCCGAACCTTGAGGTAATAGCACTCCATGACTTTAGCATCACTGATGTTCTTGTTGTTGTTCTTGTTGAAATACTAGCATAAAATTTGTTTGCAAGTAAAATAATTAACGGCAGAAATAGAATGAAAAGTTGAAAACAGGTAGAAATGTAAGCATACCATCTGACAGGAATCGTTGAAGGCGTCAACAGCAAAATCAGCAATAAAACTAACAAACTCGTTATCCTCTTCAAGTCGGGTTTTAATTTCCTCATCAATGGGAAAAGGTAATCCAAAAAGTGTAGTCTGCCACAGGCATGAAATATGTATTAAATGTGTTTGTGTCGGCGACACACATAAAATGTGTAAAATATGTATGTTATGTGTGTGCAGAACCGTGGATGTAGGTGTGTATAGACAAAGAGAAAAAAGAGAGATGAACATCTTATACATACAGTTTTACGTGATCTAGCGAGCTTTTTAAAATTCCGCCACAATGACTTCGCCATACCCACCAATGGAGCACTGTCGATATGCGGGTTCCCTGAAAGAGAAAACCAACCAAGTTACCATCCATGTGCTAACTCATACGTGCAATACTCTAGTGTAGAAATAAATACAGAGACACACACAAAAGCACGAGAATGACATAACCACTTCATCATTCATTAGGAACTTGCATCTACAATCAACAATTGAAATATTCAGAATCATATTTGTTCTAGCAAACAAGGCAATACTTTCATATTTTTAAGTAAAGAATCCAAATGTACTGGCGTAACATTAAAAAATTCAGATCAGCATAATCTCTTTGTGTGGCTATACCTACTGTCACATTAGCTTCATTCATGAACTTGCTGAATTGTTATAATTCCTTTAAAAAATTGAAAAAGAGATGGAAATGCAAATGATGTCTCTTCTCAGTCATTTTCTTTTTAAAAGTTGGGTTTGGTTCAGGAGAGTTACGGGGCACAGACACAACTCTTATTATTCTATTTGGCAGGTAACATCAACAAAAAAAGGCCAAATAGATGGAAATGCGTACGAGATATCTTCTTAGGCTTTTTCTTAGCAGGAAGTTGGCGACGCTTCATGGGCACACAGAAGCTGGCGGTGTCCGGATGGCTGCAAGGAAAGGAAAATGATGTATTAGTACAATATATATAAACATAAACTTATTGTTTGTTCCCTTGAAAGCTAAACAAAAAAGACCCCCCTTATGAGTTTGCTTTTATAGAGTTGAAATATGAATACAAAGGCATGGAGCATACTATTTCCAGTCAGATGGCAGATCACCATTTAATTTGTGGATGTTAGCGAGAAAGGCAATCCTTTCCTTAAGATAAGTCAATCTCAATGACAAACCCTCATTGCTGATGTTTGTCTTTAGCTGCTGCTCAACGTCACGAGCTAGGACAATGTAAGAGTATAACTCCTGTGGAACTTTAAGCACTGTGGAAACAATAACAAAGACCCAAGTTAACCAATGAAGTGTTATAGCATCAAGATGAAAATAGCTAAAAGAAGAGAAATGCATACCCTTATCAATCTTGGGATAATCACTCTGGGATGGTGCAAAACGTTTCTTGGCAAGCTTGCCGGCCTAAATGAAAGGGTGAAACGAGCAAGTAACAATTAAACTCTTAAAAATTCTGACTGATTACTCAGAAACCTGAAGAATAATGTGCACATAATAATCATATAATGTTGAAAACACAAAATTTGGGTTTCGTAGCCTTGATGAAAACTAAACCCCCAAGAGTTACATTATACTAGATCTCGTTAAGAAACTGCCCAAGAGACTCGGTTATATCTAAGAATTGCGTCACTGGTCTAGTTATAGTTTCATACTACTAAGTATGATATTGCCTTAACCATAAGTTGCGGCTGATCTCAAAAGATTTAACATACAGAAAACAGAACGTACATCCAGAAGTATGACCTTGGCAAGAAGATCAACTGTGTAAAAGGCTAAGAGAGTCAACTGGTCAGGCTCCCGCGTTGCAAACATATCAAACTACAACCTCTTCAACAGCTTTTTCGCGCAATCGTTCCGATAACCGCAGCGCCTTAATCTCCGCTTGCGCCTCGCTCAATTCTCGATCCTTATCTACAACAAACAAACAAACAAAAATCAGATTCAAAATCAAAATCAAAAGATCAAACAAAAACAAAATCAATCAATACCTCTAAATGCATAAGACCCTAACAATCAATCTCATAAACAGAAGCATTTTATAAATATCATAAGACCCTAACAATCAATCAATCAACGAGTGGAATGAGTGTAATTAATGAATGATTGAAATGAATGATATGCAAATCAAAGTAATTTAATGAATGAGTTAAATGAAATAGATGATATACCTGGATCTAAATTTTGGGGGAGATGATAAGAGTCGGCTGTGAAATATGGGGTTTCTAGGGTTTTTTTTTGTCAGAGTATATGGGGTTTGGGGAAATTTGGGGGGGAGTTGTGTGAATTTTGGTGAATTGGGTGAAGCGGCAAACCAAAAGTTTGCCCCGCCTAAAATTATTTTGTGTAAATAGATCATTTATTTATTTATACCGATCTATATAACAAACACATGTTAAAAAACTTAGATTATATAGATCGGTTGTTTCATATAAACCGTTCTATTAAAGTTTGCAAATAAATAGATCGTTTATTAAACAAAACACTGATCTATTTAAGATATATAGATCGTTTTTTTACATAACCTATCTATATGACGTGATCTATATGGCCTTTTATGTAGTAGTGCATAGTTTCTAAGTGGGCAAAGTGGTTTAGATCATTTTTTTGACTGATTTAAACTAAAGCCATATTAATATTTTGGATTTTTTTTTCCGTTTTTTTAATTTTGTTTTAACGTTGGACTGAATTTGGTTAGTGTGATTTAAACTAAATAGTCCAAGAAAATTGAATAGCAAGTTTTGCTATTTATCATATGTAAACACATACTCTTACTTTGCTAAGCTACATCCAAGCTTATAAATAGTGTGAGGCCGACGGCATGATCAAGCCTCACGGCTAGAGATGGAAACGACACGAGCCGAGCCTGAACCTGCCAGAGCTCGAGCTAGTTCCGAGCCTCATATTTTGAGCTCGCGCTCGGCTCGTGAAAATTTTCAAAAGCTCGAGGTCGGTTCGGGCTCGACTAACTTATATAACATGTTTTATAAAATAAAGCTCAAAGCTCGTTAATCACACTAGGATCGAGCTCGTTTATTTTTTTAAGCTCATATATGTATAGAAAATATATATACGAGCTCGTTTAGGTTCGCGAGCCTAATCCAGCTTTATATATAAAGCTCGGGCTCGAGCTCGTTTAGGCTCGGCTAATTCGAGGCTTTTACTGATTCGATCCCGAGCTTTTCACAAGTGGCTCGGCTCGTTTCCACCCCTACTCATGGCTTACGAGTCATGACGTTTTTTAATGCGTGACTTAAAGTGGAAAAAATTTAAAAATATTTATAATTTTATATACTTATATCATATTTCATATATATTGAGTTTACAAAAAGAGTTATACATAAGAAATAAAGTTAAGAAACTATCATTGCATGTACTTCTTCTTTATAAAAACCTTCTTTATTAGAGTTTGACCGGATCTAAACACACGAATGAGTATATACTTAGTAGCATGCGGAATTTACTACCAAGTACTTAGAAGATTTAGTGTTTGGTGATTGTATGTGATCGTATGAATGTAACAGTAAGAATAATAACACACAGTTTAACCAAACGATTATAGCTTCAATATATTACGAGTGATCTTTTGAATATCACAAGAATTACAATGAAATCGTGAAGCTCTATCAATAATGCATGTATCTAAAACTTAACCTAGAATCTCCTTTTATAGGACAAGGAGTCCTTTACAAGTAAACCATCTACCGTATAAATCTATATTAATAAGATATACATTACATCTTTTCCATATATATCTTCACACGACTTTCATCTTTATCTTATAAACAGTACTAACTTCTTGTTCCAACAGTACTAAATGGCTTAGTACTGATAGTGTATTCTTGAATGATCTTCAGCAGTACTAATTTATGTATGAGCAGTACCAACTGTTAGTTTAATTCCCAACAGAGTTGAATTAAAAAAAAAAAAAGCGTCACGCCGTGCGCCTTAGCACGCCTTTTCAAGCCAAGCCTAGAGCCGACGCCTTGGACTTCTTCATCAGAGTTGAATTCAAAAAAGGTGTCACGCCTAAAACCGACGCCTTGAACTATTTCGTAACATGGAGGTTGTTAGGAATATAAATATTCATGTGAAGACTCGGTCACCCTGAGTATCTGTTAACACCCCGAAAATCGTAATGAAGCAGCGGAAGACTTAAACGGGGTATTACCAACTAGATCACAGTCATGAGTATAGATTTTTGATAAAAAGAGAAATTTTATATCATTCAATGAAAACTCCATATATTCAGAAATTACATATTTGTTATTAAAAAGGGGTAGTAGTTCACAAAAATGATGATGAGTTTGAAAAGAATGATATAGTTATTTGGAACAAAGGTGGGTCTTTTCTCCATGCCCGTGCCAACTCCGTGCTTGAGATTTCTTTAATTACCTGAGATAAACATGCTTAAAAAGTCAACACAAAGGTTGAGTGAATTCACAGTGTTTTATTTGTAATAGTTTGAAATAATTTGAACACGAGTCAGATAGTAGTGAAAACAATAAATGATATTGTGGTGTAATGATCAAATAGATAAATGATGAGTATGCAAATACTCATCATTTCTTTCACATTTGAGCTACAGAAACAGTCAAAAACACTTTAAAAAGTCTAAAAATGTATAAAAATATCATCTGACTGTGTTTTTATAAGTTTCAGGGAAAAACAAACAATAAATGGCATAATTTGCATTTTAGTCCCTGAACTTTCATAATTTAGCAAATCTAGTCCCTAGAATCTAAAAAAGTGAAATTTTATCATTCAAGGTCCTTAAAATAATCTTAATTGTCAAATTTGGTCCTTGAATGATTGTTTGGGCAAAAATTACAAAAAGGACCCTAAACTTTTGAAAAATAGCAAAAATGGTCCTTGGGGTTTAAAAAAAAAAAAAAAAAAAAAAAAAGTGAAAAATGGATTTTTTTGGTCCTTGTGTTATTGGATATTGGCAGTTATGGTCCTTGTGAGAAGTTTGAAGTTTGCTCACCTTTGGCCCTCATCTTTGGCAAAATAACAAGAATGGTCCTTGTGATTAAACCTTAACCAACCGGACTCTTAAATAAATAAGCCCACAAGCCCATTTCACTAAACCCGGATCCAACTAACTCTGGTATTTAATACCAGAATTTGACCCTCGGTCAAACTTCATCACCCTCACACCACACCCCGCCAAAACCACCCTCCTCCAAAACCACCTGGTTTTGGCCACCTATCACTTCCACCTCACTCACCTACTCTCCTACTTGTCCCTTCCACCTCCACATCCCTCCAAAATCTTTAATTGATAGAAACCTGCTCAATCCACTTGTTAGACCTTTTGGCGCCAAAATGCAAATGGACGATTGGGATTGTTTTGAAGTAATCTAAAGGTGTGGAATTGTTCAAGAATGTCGACAAGCCTTTTCCCAGCAACTTGTAGTATAAATAAAACTCTCTGTAACATGTTTCAGTAGGTAGTTAGTTTAGTATAGTTCGTCTTTAATTATTCAGTCTTTACTTTCTTGTAATTTCAATTCAAGTTATCAATTCAAGTTAATAACAGTCTGTTATGATCAATGTTTGTGTAATTTAAATCAGTTCAAGCTACTTTCAAGTTTTCAAGTTTCTGAGTAAAATTAGCAATTCGAATTGAGTTATAAGTTGTTGAAACAAGCTCATTTTCTGTTACTATAAGCTTACATAAGCTTATTATAGCTTTTGATAAGTTTGTATTCCAATAAATTAGACTCAATTCCAAAATCACAAAAAAGTCAACGAAAGTCAACATAAGCTCATGATAAGCTATTTCTGGGTCAATAAGCTGAAACTCTGGAAGGAAATGGTTTAGTGGCTTCATGGGAAGCCTATAAGTTGGTTCTTGGTCCTTGGTTCCTTGTTTTACATGATATTCGATTGTAAGCTTTTTCTAAAGTTTTAGCTTAATTTTTCACTTCACCATTAAACTGCTTATTAGTAGCTTATTTGTGTAATTTATTGCTTATCAGTAGCTTATAATCACATTTCATCAGTTTCATTAGTACTAAATAGCTTTTTCTCAGTTTCACTTAAAAATCTCACAAAAGTCAAAAAAAAAATAACTAGAATAAGGTATAGCTTATTATACTGCTTAATATCACTTTAAAAGTTGTTAAATATAACTAATATAAGTTATTAATCAATAAGTATTCAAGGTCTCAGCTTAATTCGATCATTTTCAGTTTTAAAACCAAAACAGTCCCTAGAAGGGGTGTTTGTTTCAGTGGGTCAAACGGGTAAAAACCAACATCTACTGTACATTTACCATTTGCTTAACTTCAATCTTGCTTAAAATAATCTAGATAAGCTGTTTTCAAGTTTTCTTAATCACATGTGATAGGTTTCATGGTTTTTGATAGAATATGTCAATCCTAGTGTACCAACTGCCCAAATAAGCCATAAGTTGCAATAAGCTCTTTTGGCCCTTGTTCTTGGCACCTTTGAGTCCCTTTTAGTCCATATAGTAAGTCCCTAAAAGCTTAGAACCCCTGTACAACGCTACAACCCAAAACAGCCCACTTCTGCGCAAATTCTGCAAATTTGCGTATTTGGCATGTTTTCACAGATTTTCGGCGATTTTTCATTTCTTCGTTTTTAGGAGTTAGACCCTGAAATTTTTTGTGCATATAGCTCCCCAGCTTGTGTACGTCTCCATATTTTTAGATTATTTTTTAGATTTTTTTACAGCAGCTTTTCAGCAGCTCGAAAAGCTGCGTTTTTCTGCAGTGCAACAGAAAATTCAGCAAGTTTTCGGCTTATTTCGAGTTTTCCAGCTTATTCCATTAGCTTTTCTCAGTTCCTAAAGCTTATTCATAGTCTTATAAGTCCCTTTTAGCTTTTTCCATTAGCCCTTGGCTTATTTTCTAGCTTATAGCTTACTTTGAAATTCCTAGTTCTATAAAACAAAAAAAATAAGCCAACTGTCAGTTTTTTAGGCTTATTTCTAGCTTATTTCGTGAGTTCTAAAAATACTTCCTTCACAAAAGTTGCTTATTTATAGCTTAAAAGTTAAAGTGTAAAAGAAAATTTCCAAAAAAAAAAATAATTTCGCAAAAATGTGGGGTGTGGGATTCGAACTCGAGACCTCTCGATAGTATAACATGCCTTAACACACACCCCCTTCCAACTGCTCTAGGGCACTAGTTCCGTTAGACTTTGCAACCCATTTCCTTTTAACCCTTGTTTGTCAGTTTTTAGCTTATTTGCTTATTTGCTTTTTATCTGCTTATCCGAATAAGTAGATTTGTCATTTTTATTTTTATTAATTCTGTAACATTGTAAAGTATTTAAGTAAAAATTTTCAGATTTTTTAAAATAGTTTTAGTATTTATTTCGTATTTTTATTTGTAAAATAGTATTTAATTCATAATAAATAGAAAAATAATCAAAAAAATATAAATCTTTTTTCTAAAATTTTCTTTTGTCATATAGAACCTGTAAAAAATAAATTTGCACCCATAGTGTTTATATTTCACAAATTTCACGTTTTTACTTGCGCACGTACGTTATTTTTATTAATAACGCTCGTTTTTAGTTTTCTTTACATTTTTTGTATACGTAAGCTTTAGATAATCGTTTTTTTTACGTTTTTAGTCGTTTTTAATTATCTTTCACATATTTTAGATTAGAAAACCCAATACCCCTTTATTTTCACCATTTTAACACGTTTCAACGTTTTTAGCATTTATTAGATTAAACGAAATAGAAAAATAGTGATAGCTTCTATTTAATAGAATTTATCTTTTTAAATTTTAAATAAGTAATTTTCACATTTCTAGCTTTATTTCACATTCCCTTAGCATAATCCACTCAAAACCTTAAACCGTTCAATTTCACCCGATCACAAATTCGTTTTACTTCAGTGTTCACACCTCGTTGGGACTTAACGACCCGGGGAAACACTAAACTCTCCCTTGGACTTAGCATTGTGCCCTTGATAGCTTGACTCTTGTTGACCAAATCCTTGGTCAATATTAGTTGACTGTTTGGGCGCGAGGATTTTTTTGGTCCTTGTGTTATTGGATATTGGCAGTTATGGTCCTTGTGAGAAGTTTGAAGTTTGCTCACCTTTGGCCCTCATCTTTGGCAAAATAACAAGAATGGTCCTTGTGATTAAACCTTAACCAACCGGACTCTTAAATAAATAAGCCCACAAGCCCATTTCACTAAACCCGGATCCAACTAACTCTGGTATTTAATACCAGAATTTGACCCTCGGTCAAACTTCATCACCCTCACACCACACCCCGCCAAAACCACCCTCCTCCAAAACCACCTGGTTTTGGCCACCTATCACTTCCACCTCACTCACCTACTCTCCTACTTGTCCCTTCCACCTCCACATCCCTCCAAAATCTTTAATTGATAGAAACCTGCTCAATCCACTTGTTAGACCTTTTGGCGCCAAAATGCAAATGGACGATTGGGATTGTTTTGAAGTAATCTAAAGGTGTGGAATTGTTCAAGAATGTCGACAAGCCTTTTCCCAGCAACTTGTAGTATAAATAAAACTCTCTGTAACATGTTTCAGTAGGTAGTTAGTTTAGTATAGTTCGTCTTTAATTATTCAGTCTTTACTTTCTTGTAATTTCAATTCAAGTTATCAATTCAAGTTAATAACAGTCTGTTATGATCAATGTTTGTGTAATTTAAATCAGTTCAAGCTACTTTCAAGTTTTCAAGTTTCTGAGTAAAATTAGCAATTCGAATTGAGTTATAAGTTGTTGAAACAAGCTCATTTTCTGTTACTATAAGCTTACATAAGCTTATTATAGCTTTTGATAAGTTTGTATTCCAATAAATTAGACTCAATTCCAAAATCACAAAAAAGTCAACGAAAGTCAACATAAGCTCATGATAAGCTATTTCTGGGTCAATAAGCTGAAACTCTGGAAGGAAATGGTTTAGTGGCTTCATGGGAAGCCTATAAGTTGGTTCTTGGTCCTTGGTTCCTTGTTTTACATGATATTCGATTGTAAGCTTTTTCTAAAGTTTTAGCTTAATTTTTCACTTCACCATTAAACTGCTTATTAGTAGCTTATTTGTGTAATTTATTGCTTATCAGTAGCTTATAATCACATTTCATCAGTTTCATTAGTACTAAATAGCTTTTTCTCAGTTTCACTTAAAAATCTCACAAAAGTCAAAAAAAAAATAACTAGAATAAGGTATAGCTTATTATACTGCTTAATATCACTTTAAAAGTTGTTAAATATAACTAATATAAGTTATTAATCAATAAGTATTCAAGGTCTCAGCTTAATTCGATCATTTTCAGTTTTAAAACCAAAACAGTCCCTAGAAGGGGTGTTTGTTTCAGTGGGTCAAACGGGTAAAAACCAACATCTACTGTACATTTACCATTTGCTTAACTTCAATCTTGCTTAAAATAATCTAGATAAGCTGTTTTCAAGTTTTCTTAATCACATGTGATAGGTTTCATGGTTTTTGATAGAATATGTCAATCCTAGTGTACCAACTGCCCAAATAAGCCATAAGTTGCAATAAGCTCTTTTGGCCCTTGTTCTTGGCACCTTTGAGTCCCTTTTAGTCCATATAGTAAGTCCCTAAAAGCTTAGAACCCCTGTACAACGCTACAACCCAAAACAGCCCACTTCTGCGCAAATTCTGCAAATTTGCGTATTTGGCATGTTTTCACAGATTTTCGGCGATTTTTCATTTCTTCGTTTTTAGGAGTTAGACCCTGAAATTTTTTGTGCATATAGCTCCCCAGCTTGTGTACGTCTCCATATTTTTAGATTATTTTTTAGATTTTTTTACAGCAGCTTTTCAGCAGCTCGAAAAGCTGCGTTTTTCTGCAGTGCAACAGAAAATTCAGCAAGTTTTCGGCTTATTTCGAGTTTTCCAGCTTATTCCATTAGCTTTTCTCAGTTCCTAAAGCTTATTCATAGTCTTATAAGTCCCTTTTAGCTTTTTCCATTAGCCCTTGGCTTATTTTCTAGCTTATAGCTTACTTTGAAATTCCTAGTTCTATAAAACAAAAAAAATAAGCCAACTGTCAGTTTTTTAGGCTTATTTCTAGCTTATTTCGTGAGTTCTAAAAATACTTCCTTCACAAAAGTTGCTTATTTATAGCTTAAAAGTTAAAGTGTAAAAGAAAATTTCCAAAAAAAAAAATAATTTCGCAAAAATGTGGGGTGTGGGATTCGAACTCGAGACCTCTCGATAGTATAACATGCCTTAACACACACCCCCTTCCAACTGCTCTAGGGCACTAGTTCCGTTAGACTTCGCAACCCATTTCCTTTTAACCCTTGTTTGTCAGTTTTTAGCTTATTTGCTTATTTGCTTTTTATCTGCTTATCCGAATAAGTAGATTTGTCATTTTTATTTTTATTAATTCTGTAACATTGTAAAGTATTTAAGTAAAAATTTTCAGATTTTTTAAAATAGTTTTAGTATTTATTTCGTATTTTTATTTGTAAAATAGTATTTAATTCATAATAAATAGAAAAATAATCAAAAAAATATAAATCTTTTTTCTAAAATTTTCTTTTGTCATATAGAACCTGTAAAAAATAAATTTGCACCCATAGTGTTTATATTTCACAAATTTCACGTTTTTACTTGCGCACGTACGTTATTTTTATTAATAACGCTCGTTTTTAGTTTTCTTTACATTTTTTGTATACGTAAGCTTTAGATAATCGTTTTTTTTTACGTTTTTAGTCGTTTTTAATTATCTTTCACATATTTTAGATTAGAAAACCCAATACCCCTTTATTTTCACCATTTTAACACGTTTCAACGTTTTTAGCATTTATTAGATTAAACGAAATAGAAAAATAGTGATAGCTTCTATTTAATAGAATTTATCTTTTTAAATTTTAAATAAGTAATTTTCACATTTCTAGCTTTATTTCACATTCCCTTAGCATAATCCACTCAAAACCTTAAACCGTTCAATTTCACCCGATCACAAATTCGTTTTACTTCAGTGTTCACACCTCGTTGGGACTTAACGACCCGGGGAAACACTAAACTCTCCCTTGGACTTAGCATTGTGCCCTTGATAGCTTGACTCTTGTTGACCAAATCCTTGGTCAATATTAGTTGACTGTTTGGGCGCGAGGATTTTTTTGGTCCTTGTGTTATTGGATATTGGCAGTTATGGTCCTTGTGAGAAGTTTGAAGTTTGCTCACCTTTGGCCCTCATCTTTGGCAAAATAACAAGAATGGTCCTTGTGATTAAACCTTAACCAACCGGACTCTTAAATAAATAAGCCCACAAGCCCATTTCACTAAACCCGGATCCAACTAACTCTGGTATTTAATACCAGAATTTGACCCTCGGTCAAACTTCATCACCCTCACACCACACCCCGCCAAAACCACCCTCCTCCAAAACCACCTGGTTTTGGCCACCTATCACTTCCACCTCACTCACCTACTCTCCTACTTGTCCCTTCCACCTCCACATCCCTCCAAAATCTTTAATTGATAGAAACCTGCTCAATCCACTTGTTAGACCTTTTGGCGCCAAAATGCAAATGGACGATTGGGATTGTTTTGAAGTAATCTAAAGGTGTGGAATTGTTCAAGAATGTCGATAAGCCTTTTCCCAGCAACTTGTAGTATAAATAAAACTCTCTGTAACATGTTTCAGTAGGTAGTTAGTTTAGTATAGTTCGTCTTTAATTATTCAGTCTTTACTTTCTTGTAATTTCAATTCAAGTTATCAATTCAAGTTAATAACAGTCTGTTATGATCAATGTTTGTGTAATTTAAATCAGTTCAAGCTACTTTCAAGTTTTCAAGTTTCTGAGTAAAATTAGCAATTCGAATTGAGTTATAAGTTGTTGAAACAAGCTCATTTTCTGTTACTATAAGCTTACATAAGCTTATTATAGCTTTTGATAAGTTTGTATTCCAATAAATTAGACTCAATTCCAAAATCACAAAAAAGTCAACGAAAGTCAACATAAGCTCATGATAAGCTATTTCTGGGTCAATAAGCTGAAACTCTGGAAGGAAATGGTTTAGTGGCTTCATGGGAAGCCTATAAGTTGGTTCTTGGTCCTTGGTTCCTTGTTTTACATGATATTCGATTGTAAGCTTTTTCTAAAGTTTTAGCTTAATTTTTCACTTCACCATTAAACTGCTTATTAGTAGCTTATTTGTGTAATTTATTGCTTATCAGTAGCTTATAATCACATTTCATCAGTTTCATTAGTACTAAATAGCTTTTTCTCAGTTTCACTTAAAAATCTCACAAAAGTCAAAAAAAAAATAACTAGAATAAGGTATAGCTTATTATACTGCTTAATATCACTTTAAAAGTTGTTAAATATAACTAATATAAGTTATTAATCAATAAGTATTCAAGGTCTCAGCTTAATTCGATCATTTTCAGTTTTAAAACCAAAACAGTCCCTAGAAGGGGTGTTTGTTTCAGTGGGTCAAACGGGTAAAAACCAACATCTACTGTACATTTACCATTTGCTTAACTTCAATCTTGCTTAAAATAATCTAGATAAGCTGTTTTCAAATTTTCTTAATCACATGTGATAGGTTTCATGGTTTTTGATAGAATATGTCAATCCTAGTGTACCAACTGCCCAAATAAGCCATAAGTTGCAATAAGCTCTTTTGGCCCTTGTTCTTGGCACCTTTGAGTCCCTTTTAGTCCATATAGTAAGTCCCTAAAAGCTTAGAACCCCTGTACAACGCTACAACCCAAAACAGCCCACTTCTGCGCAAATTCTGCAAATTTGCGTATTTGGCATGTTTTCACAGATTTTCGGCGATTTTTCATTTCTTCGTTTTTAGGAGTTAGACCCTGAAATTTTTTGTGCATATAGCTCCCCAGCTTGTGTACGTCTCCATATTTTTAGATTATTTTTTAGATTTTTTTACAGCAGCTTTTCAGCAGCTCGAAAAGCTGCGTTTTTTCTGCAGTGCAACAGAAAATTCAGCAAGTTTTCGGCTTATTTCGAGTTTTCCAGCTTATTCCATTAGCTTTTCTCAGTTCCTAAAGCTTATTCATAGTCTTATAAGTCCCTTTTAGCTTTTTCCATTAGCCCTTGGCTTATTTTCTAGCTTATAGCTTACTTTGAAATTCCTAGTTCTATAAAACAAAAAAAATAAGCCAACTGTCAGTTTTTTAGGCTTATTTCTAGCTTATTTCGTGAGTTCTAAAAATACTTCCTTCACAAAAGTTGCTTATTTATAGCTTAAAAGTTAAAGTGTAAAAGAAAATTTCCAAAAAAAAAAATAATTTCGCAAAAATGTGGGGGGTGGGATTCGAACTCGAGACCTCTCGATAGTATAACATGCCTTAACACACACCCCCTTCCAACTGCTCTAGGGCACTAGTTCCGTTAGACTTCGCAACCCATTTCCTTTTAACCCTTGTTTGTCAGTTTTTAGCTTATTTGCTTATTTGCTTTTTATCTGCTTATCCGAATAAGTAGATTTGTCATTTTTATTTTTATTAATTCTGTAACATTGTAAAGTATTTAAGTAAAAATTTTCAGATTTTTTAAAATAGTTTTAGTATTTATTTCGTATTTTTATTTGTAAAATAGTATTTAATTCATAATAAATAGAAAAATAATCAAAAAAATATAAATCTTTTTTCTAAAATTTTCTTTTGTCATATAGAACCTGTAAAAAATAAATTTGCACCCATAGTGTTTATATTTCACAAATTTCACGTTTTTACTTGCGCACGTACGTTATTTTTATTAATAACGCTCGTTTTTAGTTTTCTTTACATTTTTTGTATACGTAAGCTTTAGATAATCGTTTTTTTTTACGTTTTTAGTCGTTTTTAATTATCTTTCACATATTTTAGATTAGAAAACCCAATACCCCTTTATTTTCACCATTTTAACACGTTTCAACGTTTTTAGCATTTATTAGATTAAACGAAATAGAAAAATAGTGATAGCTTCTATTTAATAGAATTTATCTTTTTAAATTTTAAATAAGTAATTTTCACATTTCTAGCTTTATTTCACATTCCCTTAGCATAATCCACTCAAAACCTTAAACCGTTCAATTTCACCCGATCACAAATTCGTTTTACTTCAGTGTTCACACCTCGTTGGGACTTAACGACCCGGGGAAACACTAAACTCTCCCTTGGACTTAGCATTGTGCCCTTGATAGCTTGACTCTTGTTGACCAAATCCTTGGTCAATATTAGTTGACTGTTTGGGCGCGATCAATAAATATTGCACTAAGCCTCATGAAACGCAAACCTTAACGTGTAGGGGTAGTAATAATAAATATCCCAATCATAGCAATGATATGGGTGATAAATGCCCTGGTGTAGGAGTTTTGCCATACTCAAATTCGAATAAAGTGCATTTGTCTATCAATCCGGCTAACACTATGGCTATCCATCCGGCTAGTACAAATGGGATGTCAACTTCCAATAGATCTATTCACGAAATTCGCGTTCACTCGCAAGTGATTAATGGTTCATGATAAGGGACTTTTAAATTGGCGGGTGTAATAACTTAGGCAATATTAACTTAGCAATATCAATCAGGATAGCATACAAAAATATTTGTGTTCAGGTTTATAGCATGTATCTCCCCACGGGATTTGAAAACATAGTAAAAGTGGGACTATGAACTCACCTTGGTAGTAGTAGTAATCGGGGATGTAATAGTATCAATTGGTGTGTAGTAACTTCAACGCGTGACCTAGATTAGTATGGCATAATTTAGTTATCAGACTAAGTTCAAGACTACACGAATTTAATTCACAAGTTTGATGTTGTCATTGCTGGTGTGGCAGCATTTAAGTTTTTAAAAAAAATAGTTTTCTAAGTATTGTAAGTATTTGCTCTTGGAAGTGTATACACATATAAGCGTATCATAATAGAAGTATCGAAGACGAATAACCCTTGGGTTGACAATAACCGAAAGACGACGTACGGAAAAGTAAACATTAGGCGTTGACGGATTGTGAAATAAATATCATCGTTGAGAGAATATATAATACTAGGTATATATATATATATATATATATATATATATATATATATATATATATATATATATATATATTGACGAAAGTCGGGCATGACCCGTGTATATGTTTTAGTCGCCGAGGTGGCTAAGAAGCCGAAATGTTTATATTGTAAAAAATTAAATTGTTTAATTTTATAACGTTTGTATGAGTGTTTTAAATTAATAGTGACAACTTGTCATATGTTTATAAAAGAGATTTTGTATGACGAATTTATATGTCGTGACCAAGTAAATTGTATAAACCAATTCGTTATAAACTCTGTTGAGTTAATAAAGTGTAATTGTTATAACTTTATTAATTTATGAATTTATGTGTCGTGTAAATTTGTATTTGTAGGGAAGATACGTCGTGGCACTCGTGGTCGAGTAAGATGAACGAGTCGGGAAATAAATCGAAGTGGGCAAACCATTTGGTTCGATATACAAAAACTCAATTTAAGCATAAGTTTTATTTTATTACTCATGATACTAAATCCATTTTATTTACAATAACTCATTTATCTGTTTTTGCAAACAGCTTATACGCACCAAGTTTTCAAGTAATATGGGCTTTTTGGCCCAAAAGTAAAACACGCCTCAACTGGGCTTGACCCAGACGTACACACAGCCCAGATTTCTGAATTGATAACAGATTGGTGTTTTAATTTTCTTTCCTTTTGAATTCGTTTATGACACCAAAACAAGTAAACCAAGGTTTTATGTCGAGTTCGAGTGATATCTGTTGATGAGTTCGAGTACGTTCGACTTTGACACAATCTCGACGATGTGGTCTAGTCCTTCGTGCGTTACGGCTGCTGGTTGGGTTGACGCTACAGCCACGGAACACACTCGAATACCATTCGAGTGTGAGACCAAAACATCGATCACGAAAACGCAAGGCAAGTAAAATTAGAACTGGAACCCAAACTGCAATTCGACACATCTCATTTGCACTTATTTTGACCCGTTTCAATGGGTTCGAGAGCTAACCCATTCGACCCATAGTGAAGCAAAAACAAACACAACGATAGCTTTTAGAATCAAAATGACCAAGACTCGATTTCAAAGACATGGACAGCACGATCATAACTAGCAATGAAAACTGAAAAATATCAACCCATTCTTTTGTGACTATTGACCCGATTTCAACTAGTTCATGAATTAACCCATTCGACCCCTAGCGAGTAAAACAAATCGAGACTGCTTCGATACTAGAACGACTAAGCCAAATCAAAATGACGAAACAAACTACGAAAACAAAATCAAACGGCTATAACGAGACCAACACTTCCAAGACCGAGCCAAAATTAACATTTTTATTAGCCATTCTTTAAAATTAACCACACCAACTATTTATAAAATCAAAACATTAATCCCACAACCTTAACTCATTCGACAGTAGCAACCATTCAAGATTCCCAGAAAAAAAATTATAACATTATCATTTTAAACATGTAAAACATAATAACTAGTAACAATTACAATCAAGAATGATGAAATCAAAAATTTAGAGTAAGTCTTACAAACAATGGAATTCGGCTGAGATTGACGAGGAGACCAAAAGAATAAACCCGAATCCGAAAGCTCCCAAAACCCACTTCCTTCTCCAATTCGAATCACACTTTAACCCTGATCTTGAGAACCTCTCAGATGTTGGTGTGTTTGTAGTGTTGATGTGATTCGAATGGTGTCCAGGAGGTGCGAATTTATGGATGAAAATGGAGTTAGGCTCCATATTACTTTCGGATTGTGGGAAAAGGATTATTCCTAATCGGTGTGTAATCGCTATATGGGTTTCTAACCCTAAGTGAACCCGTGAAGGTGAGAGGGATATTAGTTTTTATGGTCAACCATCATTAATTGGTGATGGAGATGGGTCGATGGTTGTTTTGGGGAAGCATCTATAGCGACAAGAGCAAAGGAAAAGTAGAAGCAGAAAAAGAAAGATAAAGGTGTTTTGGGGAAGATGAGTGTGTCGACAAAATGAGGGAGAGAGAGAGGAGTGGGTAGCAGTAAAGGAAAAAAAATATAAAAAGAAGGGAATGAGTTAGTGGGTATTTTAATTTAAGGATAGGTGTTTAATTTTTAAGAGTATAGTATAAATGTATTTGTAAGCTTTTATTTAAAATGTAGGATTGTGTGTTAAAATTTTGTTGTGTAAATTTTTATAAGTGTTTCAAAGGTAAAGAGGGAAATTTTAATATTCAAGTCTCGCTAGACAGTGTCAAGTCTGGTTCCGTTTAAAATGTCTCAATCCGAGAGTTCATGTTTTTAGGGTCGTCATATATCATTTGAGTTTATTTACGAGTCCATAGATATTTTCTAATATTCATCACATTTCTGTCTGTCATTGGTTTTAAATTATTATACCTATGCCATACTATCACGGTGTCGGTACGCGTGCGGTTCCCGTGAAAATGGAACGTGAGTTTTGTCACAGGGTTCATTTTGAAATCTCACTAGTTATTTCTCAGAAAAAAAAATGTATAGTGATATTTCGAATGCAAAGGTGAATAAGATAACTTGATTAAAATTCATAGTCAATTGCTTTGGGTTTACAGAAAGTTAATAACTCGAAAATTTCGGGTTATTACAGTACCTACCCGTTAGACAGGATTCGTCCCGAATCCTAAGATGTGGTAGTGGTCGGGATTGTCTTATCGAATAGGTGAGGTTATTTAGCACGAATTTGGTCTTCGCGTTCCCACGTGTACTCTGGTCCTCTCTTAGAATTCCCTCTAACTTTGACAATAGGAATACGGCTTTGTTTTAATTGTTTGACATCTCTATCCAAAATCTCCATTGGTTCTTTATCTTATCGTCAAGTCGAATTTCTTTCAAAGGTGCGACCAGGGTTTCATGAATATCAAAAATCTGTGGGGGTAACCTACCCGTTAGACTAAGGAGTTTGTTAATAACAAATTTTAACAATGAGGGTTCCGGTCGAGAACTTGGTGAATGTAGAGAAAGTTGCTAACCTTCAGCTTTTGTAGATGGTGAATCAGTTTGTTTTAGGGTTTATAAATAACTGCTCCCAGCATAACATGATCCCTCCTGAATTAGACATAGGTAGCTAGGCTATGTATAATTTAGGAACAATGATGTGATGTTCGGTTTAGTCGTTATAATTCTCAGTGTTTAAATAGATTCAACCCATGCCATTTACAAAATGGCAATTTAAGGAAAGATGTTATGAGTGATAACAAATTTGTTGATAATATGGAAATCAGAAAGGAATAGAAAGTACAATAGATGGGGAATTATCACAGCAAGTTGTTTTTAGAACAGAAAGTAGTCTTAAAAATCCGGATACTAGGGATGTCGTAGACTTAGTACAACATAATACATAAGGGAATGGGACTGCTAAATTCTAAACTTCATTAGTCCGTCGTGTTGTTGAGGACTTGGTGAGCTTCTCTTCCCTCCAACATATATGCTCTCCCGCGAGCACCTTCGACTTTTTGCCCACAGTTCTGAGGGCATTCGTTCCTGTAGTGTCCACGCTCCCCACAGCCAAAACAAGTCACTACTCGTTGTAAGTCGTTCCCAGCAACGGGGCCTCTATCCTTGCAATTCTTGGTCTGATGGCCTACTCTGTGGCAGCTTCCACACTTAACAGTGCAAGGCTCTGAATGATGCCAATTGCACTGATCGCATAGTGGGTGGTTCCCAGCATAAACTCTGCCTTCTGTTGGTGCAGCCATATAAGCCCTTGCGACTTTTTGCTCTCTGTTTTGTTGATGGTGGTGGTTCCGGTCTTGCTGATAGCCTTGTGTGTTGTTGCGGTTGTGGCTTTGGTTATGGTGAGAGTCGTTGTTGCTGTGATTGTTTCTACGATCATCAAATTTTCTTTTGTGATCGTTGCTTCCCTGAGCTTGATTACGCCTGCTTTCCCTTTCTAGTAACTTCTGAGCAGTCTCCATGGCTTCCTCCAGGGTTTGTGGTTTGGACACCGTGACATCTCCTTCTATGCTTCTGGGTAATCCTTCAACATACCTTTCCAGTGTCTTCTCGAAATCTGGCACCTTGGTTGGGCATAGTATGGAGAGCTCTTGGAATCTCCTATCATAAGCCCTAAGATCATATCCTTTTACCACCAAACGGTCAAACTCATCTTCCATCTTTCGAATTTCAGTGCGAGGACAATACTTCTTCAACATCTTCTGTTTAAACTCAGCCCAAGGAAGTTGGTAAGCTCTATCATTACCCATTTTATGAGCAGTGGCGTTCCACCACGACAGTGCATCATCTGCTAGAGTGCCTGTAGCAAAGGCGACTTTGTCGTTTTCGGCACAACCACTTCTTGTAAAGACAGTCTCTGAACGCTCAAACCATTGAGCTAACTCTGTCACTCCTTCGGTACCTTTAAAGGTTGGCGGTTTGCAACTCATGAACTCCTTGTACGTGCACTTGCGGGTTGCAACTGGCTCGCTCTCGGCAGTGGGCCTTGTTGCACTGCCGGTAGGAGTCGCGGTTGCAGCTTGAGCTATTAATGCAGCGGTCACGCTTTCCGTGATCAATCGGCGGATCTCCTCCGGAGTCATGATCGATCCGACGACTGCTTCTGTAGTTCTGTTGCGGGTAGCCATGTTCTAACAATGACACAAGAACATATATTTAGGTTTTATGGTTAATATAATCAAGTGAGGTGTCATAATTGTCCTCATAATAGTAGCATACAACATCCTCATAAACAAAATAATTAATCATCACGACATGTCTGAATACAATCACAACACGCATGGAATAATATGGTGACGTATAAAAGAAAATCACAACACATAAATGAAGAAAGCAACCATAACATAGATCAATATTGGTACATAGTAATCATAACTAACCATGAGTTTTAATAATTTGATACATTGCTTCCAAAAGAACAATACCATACAAAATTATTAATGCCACGCTGGGCAAGTTAAGATGTCACTACTACAACAATACGTGGCTAATCTATGAAGTTCCGGGTGCATCTCCAGGTCCGTGCTGTAAACCTCTAACTATCTCAGCCAAGTCATCCATCTCTATAAAACGCCTTTGGAAATCCTGGTTTATACTCAACTGTGCTGCCAACATAGCCTCTAAAGCGGTAATCCTCTGACTCTGGGTTCTCTCAGTATCCTTGGCTGCTCGTAGGGCTCTCTCAACATCTCCTACCCTACACTGTAATCCCTGGACTGTCTCTGGGCTACCGTCCGCGCATGCTCAACGGCATCAACTCTGAAACTCACATCAGAGATCTCTTGTCTTCTGATGTTCATCCTCCTGAACAATATACGGAGGTCTTGGTCGTACGACTCAAACTGATCAGCTGGTAGCTCATCGAGGTGCTCGGAGTGAAGCTCTACTCTTCTAGTCAGCGAATCCAACTGGTTCTGCATCTGAGCAACAACGCTCATCTCTATGTCCTCTAGTGGTGTCCCAGGGTATGGAGTGTTCGAAGACTCGAATGACGATAAATGAGACATATAGTCCCAGGTCTCCATGGTGGCAATGCGATCGTCTATACACGGTATATCTCTCCACACCATGTCATCCTCTGTCTCCATTTGAGTTCTCCGGAAACTCTGGTCAACCTCGAATGTATTGGGCACTCCCTCCAACATCTCGTTAGTTTGAAGCATGACGGCTCTCCCTGACGGTGGTAAGTGGATAAGTGAGTGTGGGAGTAAGGGAAAGAATAATGTCGAATCGGGTAACGTGGATGTGGACTCCGTTAGCACATAAGAATCGTCTGAGTTTGGTATGAGTTGGATAACTGAGGAAGTGCGAATAGTACGGGGAATGATTTCGGTAGAGTAAAGTGAATTAAAAGCCATGGTACTGTAATATCCCGATAATAACAAGTGTAAGTTAGCTAATAATAATAACATGCATTAGTCATAATAACATATGAAAGTGGTAAAACTAATTCGTTAGGTACGCATAATCTGCCAAGCAAATCTCAATGCAAATATAATAACATTTGTAGGTGATAAAATTTTATTCGTTATGCATAATCTGCCAAGCAAATCTCAATGCAAGTACTTGTAGGTGTTGGCACGGAGGGCATAGGGTGGTAGAGTTTTAAAATGGTCCTTTTAGAAATCGTGGTTATAGTCAGTGTTTTGAAAATCACTTGGTTCTCTATAACCTAGGCTCTGATGCCAATCTGTAACACCCCGAAAATCGTTATGAAACAGCGGAAGACTTAAACGGGGTATTACCAACTAGATCACAGTCATGAGTATAGATTTTTGATAAAAAGAGAAATTTTATATCATTCAATGAAAACTCAATATGTTCAGAAATTACATATTTGTTATTAAAAAGGGGTAGTAGTTCACAAAAATGATGATGAGTTTGAAAAGAATGATATAGTTATTTGGAACAAAGGTGGGTCTTTTCTCCATGCCCGTGCCAACTCCGTGCTTGAGATTTCTTTAATTACCTGAGATAAACATGCTTAAAAAGTCAACACAAAGGTTGAGTGAATTCACAGTGTTTTATTTGTAATAGTTTGAAATAGTTTGAACACGAGTCAGATAGTAGTGAAAACAATAAATGATATTGTGGTGTAATGATCAAATAGATAAATATTGCACTAAGCCTCATGAAACGCAAACCTTAACGTGTAGGGGTAGTAATAATAAATATCCCAATCATAGCAATGATATGGGTGATAAATGCCCTGGTGTAGGAGTTTTGCCATACTCAAATTCGAATAAAGTGCATTTGTCTATCAATCCGGCTAACACTATGGCTATCCATCCGGCTAGTACAAATGGGATGTCAACTTCCAATAGATCTATTCACGAAATTCGCGTTCACTCGCAAGTGATTAATGGTTCATGATAAAGGGACTTTTAAATTGGCGGGTGTAATAACTTAGGCAATATTAACTTAGCAATATCAATCAGGATAGCATACAAAATATTTGTGTTCAGGTTTATAGCATGTATCTCCCCACGGGATTTGAAAACATAGTAAAAGTGGGACTATGAACTCACCTTGGTAGTAGTAGTAATCGGGGATGTAATAGTATCAATTGGTGTGTAGTAACTTCAACGCGTGACCTAGATTAGTATGGCATAATTTAGTTAACAGACTAAGTTCAAGACTACACGAATTTAATTCACAAGTTTGATGTTGTCATTGCTGGTGTGGCAGCATTTAAGTTTTAAAAAAAAATAGTTTTCTAAGTATTGTAAGTATTTGCTCTTGGAAGTGTATACACATATAAGCGTATCATAATAGAAGTATCGAAGACGAATAACCCTTGGGTTGACAATAACCGAAAGACGACGTACGGAAAAGTAAACATTAGGCGTTGACGGATTGTGAAATAAATATCATCGTTGAGAGAATATATAATACTAGGTATATATATATATTATATATATATATATATATATATATTATATATATATATATATATATATATATATATATATATATATATATATATATTATATATATTGACGAAAGTCGGGCATGACCCGTGTATATGTTTTAGTCGCCTAGGTGGCTAAGAAGCCGAAATGTTTATATTGTAAAAAATTAAATTATTTAATTTTATAACGTTTGTATGAGTGTTTTAAATTAATAGTGACAACTTGTCATATGTTTATAAAAGAGATTTTGTATGACGAATTTATATGTCGTGACCAAGTAAATTGTATAAACCAATTCGTTATAAACTCTGTTGAGTTAATAAAGTGTAATTGTTATAACTTTATTAATTTATGAATTTATGTGTCGTGTAAATTTGTATTTGTAGGGAAGATACGTCGTGGCACTTGTGGTCGAGTAAGATGAACGAGTCGGGAAATAAATCGAAGTGGGCAAACCATTTGGTTCGATATACAAAAACTCAATTTAAGCATAAGTTTTATTTTATTACTACATGATACTAAATCCATTTTATTTACAATAACTCATTTATCTGTTTTTGCAAACAGCTTATACGCACCAAGTTTTCAAGTAATATGGGCTTTTTGGCCCAAAAGTAAAACACGCCTCAACTGGGCTTGACCCAGACGTACACACAGCCCAGATTTCTGAATTGATAACAGATTGGTGTTTTAATTTTCTTTCCTTTTGAATTCGTTTATGACACCAAAACAAGTAAACCAAGGGTTTATGTCGAGTTCGAGTGATATCTGTTGATGAGTTCGAGTACGTTCGACTTCGACACAATCTCGACGATGTGGTCTAGTCCTTCGTGCGTTACGGCTGCTGGTTGGGTTGACGCTACATCCACGGAACACACTCGAATACCATCCGAGTGTGAGACCAAAACATTGATCACGAAAACGCAAGGCAAGTAAAATTAGAACTGGAACCCAAACTGCAATTCGACACATCTCATTTGCACTTATTTTGACCCATTTCAATGGGTTCGAGAGCTAACCCATTCGACCCATAGTGAAGCAAAAGCAAACACAACGATAGCTTTTAGAATCAAAATGACCAAGACTCGATTTCAAAGACATGGACAGCACGATCATAACTAGCAACGAAAACTGAAAAATATCAACCCATTCTTTTGTGACTATTGACCCGATTTCAACTAGTTCATGAATTAACCCATTCGACCCCTAGCGAGTAAAACAAATCGAGACTGCTTCGATACTAGAACGACTAAGCCAAATCAAAATGACGAAACAAACTACGAAAACAAAATCAAACGGCTATAACGAGACCAACACTTCCAAGACCGAGCCAAAATTAACATTTTTATTAGCCATTCATTAAAATTAACCACACCAACTATTTATAAAATCAAAACATTAATCCCACAACCTTAACTCATTCGACAGTAGCAACCATTCAAGATTCCCAGAAAAAAAATTATAACATTATCATTTTAAACATGTAAAACATAATAACTAGTAACAATTACAATCGAGAATGATGAAATCAAAAATTTAGAGTAAGTCTTACAAACAATGGAATTCGGCTGAGATTGACGAGGAGACCAAAAGAATAAACCCGAATCCGAAAGCTCCCAAAACCCACTTCCTTCTCCAATTCGAATCACACTTTAACCCTGATCTTGAGAACCTCTCAGATGTTGGTGTGTTTGTAGTGTTGATGTGATTCGAATGGTGTCCAGGAGGTGCGAATTTATGGATGAAAATGGAGTTAGGCTCCATATTACTTTCGGATTGTGGGAAAAGGATTATTCCTAATCGGTGTGTAATCGCTATATGGGTTTCTAACCCTAAGTGAACCCGTGAAGGTGAGAGGGATATTAGTTTTTATGGTCAACCATCATTAATTGGTGATGGAGATGGGTCGATGGTTGTTTTGGGGAAGCATCTATAGCGACAAGAGCAAAGGAAAAGTAGAAGCAGAAAAAGAAAGATAAAGGTGTTTTGGGGAAGATGAGTGTGTCGACAAAATGAGGGAGAGAGAGAGGAGTGGGTAGCAGTAAAGGAAAAAAAATATAAAAAGAAGGGAATGAGTTAGTGGGTATTTTAATTTAAGGATAGGTGTTTAATTTTTAAGAGTATAGTATAAATGTATTTGTAAGCTTTTATTTAAAATGTAGGATTGTGTGTTAAAATTTTGTTGTGTAAATTTTTATAAGTGTTTCAAAGGTAAAGAGGGAAATTTTAATATTCAAGTCTCGCTAGACAGTGTCAAGTCTGGTTCCGTTTAAAATGTCTCAATCCGAGAGTTCATGTTTTTAGGGTCGTCATATATCATTTGAGTTTATTTACGAGTCCATAGATATTTTCTAATATTCATCACATTTCTGTCTGTCATTGGTTTTAAATTATTATACCTATGCCATACTATCACGGTGTCGGTACGCGTGCGGTTCCCGTGAAAATGGAACGTGAGTTTTGTCACAGGGTTCATTTTGAAATCTCACTAGCTATTTCTCAGAAAAAAAAAATGTATAGTGATATTTCGAATGCAAAGGTGAATAAGATAACTTGATTAAAATTCATAGTCAATTGCTTCGGGTTTACAGAAAGTTAATAACTCGAAAATTTCGGGTTATTACACACCCTGAGTATCTGTTAGCATTAACTAGCTCGTAAGATTATTAGTATAATTAGTAATAGTTTAGTTATTATAGTATTCGTGGAGTGGGTCGGGTCTTTACCCTCTGTCAGCTCACTCCACAGCCCACACGGGGCATCTAATATTTATGTATAAATACCCTCTCCCACCAAGGGAGAGGGTTGGACCTTTCATTTAATCTAATACCTTCTACTTCTCTCTCTAGAAAAGGCTCCCATTCTTTCTTTCTCTCTCTCTAAACCATTCGGCCAAATCACCCTTAAATGTATGTTATATGTTAATGAATATGCTACAATTGGTATCAGAGCCATGGTTAGGTTCGTGTGAGTGCATATTCTCGGATTTGTGGTGTGTTTTTGGCACTTTTTGTGTTGTTTTTTGGTTCGTATAAAAAGGTGGCTAAATCGTTGGTTTGAGCCTTGTTTGTGGTTAAATTCGTGAAAAACTTGTACTTTCATGCTCATAAAATTGTCTTACATCTTCCTTGATAATATACAACCTTGTTCGTGTCAGTTAGTGGAAGATTTGAAGTTTTTCTTGGCTGCGGTTTGACATTCAGATGGGTTTTCTTCGCTGCGGTTTGTCTCTCGTTCAAGGATTCGTGGTTGCGGTTTGAGTTATTTGGGAAATTGTTGGTTGCGGTTTGCCAAAAATCTCTGACTGCGGTTTGGATTCTAACTATTACGGGAAATACGACAAAAAGTACTGATAGTGACGGGTTGTCCTTTAGCGGCTGCGGTTTGTGATTCTTGTCCTTTGCGGTTTGTCGTTTTGTCCTGCGGTTTAACTTCTTGCGGTTTGAGGTATTGCGGTTTGACTTATTGCGGTTTAGCTTTTCTGCGGTTTGACCAGTCCTGCGGTTTGACCAGTCTTGCGGTTTGACCAGTATTGCGGTTTGTCGTTCAGTGCTGCGGTTTGACGTCTGCGGTTTGAGGTTACTCTGCGGTTTGTGGTATTGCGGTTTGAGTCTTCTGCGGTTTGTGATATTCTGCGGTTTGTGTCTTCTGCGGTTTGTGGTACTGTGGTTTGAGGTCTCTGCGTTTTGAGGTTTCTGCGGTTTGACCAAAGTTGACGTTTTACGTCAAAACTTCAAACGGTCATAACTTTTGAACCGTAACTCCGTTTTCAGAGAATTACTTGTCAAAACGACCGTGAGACCGAGGAGAAGGACACATTGAATGAATTTATTCATTTAACCCAACTTTCGAAGCCTAAAATCTCTCCAAAATGAAGTTATTGAGGTTTTAAGTTTTCAGACCAAAATTTCACCATAATAACTTGCATCAACCAAACCAAATCACAACTAAACAACAGATTACCAAGTCTACCAAATTCTCATCATAACACACTCAAGTAATCATTATCATTTCATGGTTTATTCTTGATTTTTGAAAAATCCCGCTAAAGAATCTATTTCTCAGTTTAAATCATAGAATTGTAAAATCCCGTGCACGTTTACATCATGTCTACTACTTCAGATTCTTTCATATCTGAGGTACTCAAGTTGTACGACACGTACGATAAACATAAGACTTCCAACCCTGTACAACAAATAAACGTGTTTGATTCTGACATTGCTAATATGGAATCTTTGTGCTCGAATTCGCAGGAGAGAGTGTTGCATCAGCTACAACAATTGCATGATGATGCAAAAGAAAGTTGCATAGAATGCTTTCGACTACTTCATTCACATCTCAAGGTTCTCTCAGAAAGACCTGGATCCATGGGAGGATTCGAACGAGCATTTGCATCACTCTTTGGTCAAGATGTTCAGACTTTCATAGGCACTATGTTCCTGAACTTAGATCAACTAGAACAACAACTTGACAAAGAAGAATTTCATGAAATTGGATCCATGGCTGCTCTTCGGGTGATCAACAAACAACTTCAAGTGTTCATCAATTCATAATACACTTGGGATTATGACAGTCAAATGACAGAAAAGTGTTTTACTGATTACACTGGAATTGAAGTTAACATGTTCAGAGAAACACTACTCTAACACATGGATAATGTTAAGAAGTACATTGAGGAAAAAGCACAACACAAACTAAAGTATGACATCAAGATGAATGAAATTCGGATGCAATCAAGAGAGATTAAGGTTGATTCGAGTAAAGCACTGGGTGCTAGTTCAGTTGTCACAAAATGCAGTGGGACAAAGTTAGATAAGCATGATACAAGCAGCAGTTATGTGACTCATATCACACATTGTGTGGATGCTGATATCAGACCAGTAAATGACCAAGTGCCATTTGCTGAGGTAAATTTAACTGTTCAACATAATGTCCTTGCTAGTGAACAACAACATACTGATCAATCTGAACCTGTTTATGATACATATCTGTTGGAAAAGGCTGATAGCAATACCACTCCTGATTTAACAAATATGAGTCATAAGGAGGGAGAAATTGACCCAGGATGTTGAACATGATCAAGTTATAAGTCCTTTGGTTAAGGTTGAGCTTTTCAAAACGAATGATATGGTTGAAAAAGAAGTTTATAATGAACTTTCAAACAGATTCTTACAACTTGAAAAACATTGTATTTCACTTGAAATATCAATACAACAAAAGGAAGAAAGTCTACAAACTAACAAACCATGTAATAATCCGGAATTTCCTGAATTTCTTGAATTTTTTGAGATAAACGATTTGAAAGCTCAGCTACAAGCCAAAAACTTAACGATCAACAATTTGAAAACTCGAATTAATATGCATGAGAAAAGTAATGAAGCCAAGGTTAAACATGACATTGACGCAATTGAAACAAGAAACATCGAATTGGAACTTAAAGTGGCTAAATTACTTAAGGAAAATGATGATTTGAAAAAACATTACAAAGACCT
This sequence comes from Artemisia tridentata subsp. tridentata, assembly GCA_021014915.2. Lineage (NCBI taxonomy): Eukaryota > Viridiplantae > Streptophyta > Magnoliopsida > Asterales > Asteraceae > Artemisia > Artemisia tridentata. Next base: position 299,491,091 of record CP139504.1, read on the forward strand.
GTATGATTCTATCAAAGAAACAAGAACTAAGACTACAGAACAAACAACTTCTTTGATTGCAAAAAATGATGAATTCAAAGCTCAACTTCAGGAAAAGGGTTTTACAATTGCAGCGTTGAAAAACGAGTTAAGAAAATTGACAGGAAATAGTGTGAACACTAAGTTTGCAAAACCATCAATCTTGGGGAAACCACCACTTAGAAACCAATCAGTTGTTAGACAACCGACTGCATTTAGTTCTGAACGACCAATATCTTCAAAACCACGGTTTGCCTTCCAAGTTGATTTGAAACAAGTTTTGTCAAAACCAGTCACTTCACAGTCTAGACCTAAGGAAAAGGAATATACGTTTGCAAAACCTCATCACATGAGTGCCTCTAGCTCTTCTAGGATTAGTTCAAAGCGTGTGTCATTTGTGACACCAAAGGAACATGTTAGACATAAAAACAATTTTCAGAATCACAACCTAGAGGATGCTAAGAAAAACACACATGAAAAGACTAGGAATTTGCCGGCTTCTAAGAGTAGTTGCATATCAATTAATGCGATTCCCGTAGCAGATCACTCTAAGAATTCTAGATCTTTCTCTGAATCCAAATACTTTGTTTGCTCAACTTGTCAGAATTGTGTTTTTAAGGCGAATCATGATAATTGTGTAACAAAATTCGTGAAGGAAGTAAATACTCGTGCTAAGGTTCAATCCTCTAAGACTAGAAACAACAACAAGCCCGTAGAACCAAAGAAGTATATTCAGAAACCTGGTAGGCAGATTGCTATAGGACAAAGGTTTTCTCCCAACAAGTCTTTCACTGTGCATGAGAAACCAAACACTCCTAGATCTTGTCTTAGGTGGATTCCGACGGGTAGAATTTTTAAGATTGTTGGTCTTAGATGGATACCTATTAGAAAGATGTTCACTGAATGCAGAACCAAGGTTGACAGTGAAACCCCAAATGGTTTAAATGCTGATATCACTAACCCATATAAATGCAAACAAACTCTTAATGTCAATGCAGGAAGTCTTTACTTAAGCGCAGGTACATCATTCACTCCTATTAAGGAAAGACTCAGGGTTTGGGTGCCGAAAAGACTGATATCTCATGAATTAGGGGTTCAAGCAATTCAAGCTTGATAAACATCAATGACTATGACGTCTGTTCACATCAGTTCAGGCCTCGATCTTCAACGACAATGACATTTGAACACATCAGTTCAAGCCTCGTTCTTCATCGACTATGACGTCTGTTCACATCAGTTCAGGCCTCGATCTTCAACGACAATGACGTTTGAACACATCAATTCAAGCCTCATTCTTCATCGACTATGACGTCTGTTCACATCAGTTCAAGCCTCGTTCTTCATCGACTATGACGTTTGAACACATCAGTTCAGGGCTCGTTCTTCAACGACAATGACGTCTGTTCACATCAGTTCAGGCCTCGATCTTCGACGACAAATGACGTCTGTTCACATCAGTTCAGGTCTCGTTCTTCATCGACAATGACGTTTGAACACTGCAGTTCAAGCCTCGGGCCTCAATGTTAACATAATGGCGTCTGCGGACAACTCTTCAGGCCTCGTTCATCAAAGAAAAGAAAAGTGTACACTTGAGTACGCTTTATCTTCGAAAGAAGAGAAATCTTCTTGTTTCTGACCATTCTCATCAACAAGCTTCATGTTCTTCCCATGCTCATTCAGTCACCAAAGTGGATCAACGTACATTGGAGTATATTCTTACTTACTTGTTCTATCAAAAATGGCAACCTCATATGCAATTTTTGAGGGGGAGAAGTGTGAATAAACAACATGTCAGTTATCAGGTGGATCTACTTACTGTTGATGGTATTCTTATTCACTCGTTCAATCAAAAATGGTAGTCATATGCAATTTTTGAGGGGGAGAAGGGTGAATAAACTACATGTTGATTGATGATTGAGAAATGGTCATACGGCTCCTTAATACATCAGTTCAGGAGTCGTGCATACCAAGTTCCTCCAACACCAAATGTTCTACTCACAACGGATGACTGGGATTTATTAGTTCAATCGATGTTTGATGAATACTTCCAACCTCCTACAAATGTTAATCATCCAGTTCCTGAAGCTCCTGCTCCGGTTCCTGCTGACTCAACTAGTTCACCTTCTTCAATCTCCATTGATCAAGATGCACCATCTAGAAGTACAACTCAAACTACTCAAGAAACCAAATCTCCAGTTATTCCTCAAGGTGTTGATAATGACTCTCAAGATATTGAAGTTGCACACATGAATAATAATCCGTTCTTGGGTATTCCTTTCCCAGAACCAGGTTCTGAAGAATCTCCTTATTCACGGATTGTTGTTCCTTCCAATGTGCACTCGGTAAAGCAACCACAAGAACATAAAGGAAAATGTCTGCTAAAACGTCAAAACGGATAATATTTTGGACATAGAATGTCAAGTGATCACGGAGTTTATTTGGGATCCCTTATTTGATATTGAAGTTGACTTTCACAAAGGCGTGATCTTATTTTATCTTGAAGTCGGGGTTGGTTGGATGCATGAATTTCAATGATAACTTGTTCTTGCTTAAAATTTATGATTGGGACTTGGATTATCTAGTTATACCCGATGAAAGGAGTTACAAGGAAGTTCTCACGGGTTATAGCTATCACTTCAAGGAGTTACATTGTAGTGCTCAGTGTCACACGCAGATGCAGATGTGGATAGTCTCAAGAGGTGGTGTACTTCCTTCAGCTCTTAGTTGAGTATATAAGGGTACTTAGGGGTTTTCTTCTGCATCGTTCCTCAATCAACAACAATGCAAGCTTAAGTAACAAATCTGGGGAATTCGTCGTCATTTTCAAAGTTTGGTATATCGGGTTTACTTCACCAAGTGGTCACAGCAATAGCCTACAGAACATAAAGGCTGGTAAAGATAATCAGAGAGAGTTTCTGTAGCAGTTGATTCTCACAGGATACATTTGAGCCAAGTATGTTCTTCTCACAAGATTTCAAGTATATGTGCGTAAAATGTGTTGCTGATTATGAGGTATCAAAACCAGCAAGGGGGAAGGAGACATACATCTGGACGCACAACGAGTACACGTGATGAACTTTATACTTCTTCTGATTTAAAGTTATTCCGGGAAGACAAATGTCATAACCGCAGAGAAAATCAGTGTTTTAACTCGTGCCTTCTGGTGTATCATTCCATCTAAGTGGGGGAAGAGATGTAAGAAACAGTTTCTGATGATAAAAGAGGTACACAATGGTATGATGATTCCTCTAGTTAGTCTGTATCATTTCGACTACATACGGGATAAATTGCCTACACTCGGGACTTAGTTGACTTTGGTGTAGCAATTCTCATATACAATTTCCTGAAGGGAAAAAAGGGGATTTCCGGGTCTTAATTGATCTTGATGTTACGTTTTCAACTTTATTAATGGGATTGAGTGTGTACTTCGAGTTTTTGGGCTTCATACAATAAGACTGATTGCATCACTTCAACTACTTGGGGGAAGTGGTCTCTGGATACTTTTGGTATGCATTACTCCAGCCTTCAGCGGGAAGAAATACGTGAAGAATTATTCAAGCGTGAGATGATACGTTGCTGATCTATTTGATGATCCCCCGAACGGAGAATCACGATGATTATTCTTAAAAGGAGCAGCAATATTTGATGTGGTTTGCTACGGATTTCGTTGTACACTCACCTTATGTAAGCTTGAAAGAGAGCTTTGAATCTGCTCAAAAAGAAGATTGTCAGTTTGGGGGGAAGCTATCAAAGCTTCACAATTGAGAAGGCTCAAGTTCAGATGATTACTTAGGAGCCTCAAAAGCTTTGGTGGTGAAAGTTTAAGAAATGTTGACTACTGACGTCTACAACATACAAGAACGATATCCTTATTTCGGTATTCATGTCAACATCTTCATAAACTGAATAATACATTTTGTACATATCTTAAACCAAATTGTAAATAGAAAATTATAAAACCAGAAAACTGTAAATAGAAAAATATTAAAACCAAGAAAATCTATAAAAATCAGAAAAATAGAAAATAGCAAAAATAATTGTTCTAGGCATGTCTTCTGTTTATCGATAACATTTACGGACCTAGAAATGTCATTCAATAATGACACGGGTCTTTAAATGAAGCTCGAGCAGAAGTTTAAAAGGTTTATCAAAACATGTCATTATGGCTTGCTATTACTTCATATAGCAACCCGTGTTTCAAAATGGGGAAAGCACGTCGCCAAAAAGACGGTTGTTCCTCCTACTGGGTGAAGTTCACTCGGGCATGGATTACTTTATATCCATGTTTTCCTGATTTAGTGCACCCTTCAGTGCATTACTTCCTGATTAAGAAGAGAAGTCTTCTTTATATGCAAATAGTTTTCATTCTATGATTCTTTTGAAAATTATTTGTGAGACACATGGGGGTAACGTGTTGTTTGAAATTCTTTTTGAATTGGATTGTTCATAAAATTTGTCACTCAATCAATGACCACAACTCTTTAACTAGAATACGGGTCATCGATTGAGGGGGAGAGTGGTTTAAAATTTTATATCATCCAATGGGTTTCTTGGTTATCTCATAATTGTTAGAAGATGTTTTGTAGTTAATGGGGTATTTGTTGAAGAGGAACTTACTAAGCTTTAACTCAAATGGCCAAATATGTTAGTTGCTAGAAAGATTAGGGCATTATGTGCAATTTGCTTATAGTATCTGATGAGTGGCCATTTACTCATCATTTTATACCCGAAAAACCCCACAAAAACGACAAAAAACACCCAAATAGACCCTATATTGTTACGAATATCCTTGGATTGTGTTTTTTGTGTTTCAGGTACAAAAGGATTGAAAATGGGGCAAATACGGACAAAACCGAGCTTGATTTGGAAAAGAGTCGAAAACTGAAGCCGGGAAAGACGATTTTCATATGGATTTTTATTCGAGCTCAAAAATTCCAAAATGGCCCTTGGATTATTACTTGTTGGCAAAAATGGACCCTTGAAGAAATTTGAAGACTGGGCAGAAATGGTCCTTGAGGTTTCATGAATTACACAATTAGTCCTTGTGATGAAACCAAATTTATCCTAACTAAAAAAAAAACCTACAACCGGATCCCCACTACCTATAATCCACCAGCCCATCCACAACATCCTTAAACCCAGCCCACTTAATATTATAACCCAACCTATAACATGACCCGACCCAAACCCACTCTAATAATAATATATACGGGGTCAAAGGCATAGTAAAACCCCCAAAGTTGGTCAAAGAATTAATCAAAATCCCTAATTAACCCACACACACCATTATCCTCTCACCCCTAACCTTTATCCCGCCATTTCAAAACCCTAATCCCTCTGTTAATCCAACCATCCCTTTCATCACCACTACAAGCCAAACCATCACATGGACATGTCTTGGTCCCCCCCACCACTCCACCTCAGCGATCCGGGGCACCAAAAGAAAGATCAACGGCCTACAAATAAAGATGTGGTGAGCACGTTTTGATCCAAGGGTCACAAGAGAAGCACAAGAAGCGAAGGGGAACACACTCACACAACAAACACATATAGATGTAGGGTTTTGTAATTTTTTGAGTATAAATAGTCGAGTAGCAGTTGAGTAGAAAGAAGGTTTAATTTAGCATTTTTTTAAGGTATTTTGTAATTTTTAATTTCTAGTTGTAATTCACTCTTAATGTAATTTAATTTCAGTTTTGTTTATTTTGATAAATCCATAGATAGTGCTTTTATTGTTGTAGCTTGTTAACTGTTTTTTTTATGGGTTGCTTCTAGTTGTTTTATGCTTATTAGGGAATTAATGATGCTAGTTTAAGCCCCTAGATTTTTAGAGGTTGTTATTTCCTATATTCAATTCTTGATTTTCCTGTTTTAAGATATTTGCTTACTGATTAATGTCATTTTCAAGTTATGAGTTCAAAGTCTACTTTTTAATTGCTTGTTCAAGGGTTAGAATCTGGTCATTTGGCTTTCAAAATCCTTTGCATCAGCATAAAATTGCCTTTTCAGGTTTTTTCAACCTCATTTTTAAGCTAGTCATGGTAGTTTCTAAATCATAATGTTTGTTTTACTAATAGCTTATAAGGTAGTCTCATTATTTTTCAGCTTATCTTTGACCTGTGAGCTTAGATACCAGCTTATTTTAAGCCTGCAAGTATGCCTCATAGCCCTCTTTGTGCCCTGAGTATGTTACATCAGCAGACTTGTATGGATTTTGGCTTATTGTGTTTTTTCGAACTTGTCTCTGGATAATCCTAGCTTATTGTGGTTTTAAATTTTTTGGTTTTTGATATTATCTTAGTTAAATTTTCCATTAGCTTTAGCTTTTTAGATTATTATTTTTTTTTTTATTATTATTTTTTTTTTGTTTTGTTTGTTGCATTGTCCTTTCTTTGTGCTCTTATCTGGTCAGATAAGCCATAGCTTTTTCACTTGCAAAAGTCATTAGTTGTAGTGCTAATTGAAGTTTTCAAAAGAGAAAACCAAAAAAAATAAAATAATATAGCAAAACTGCCATGCCTGGGATTCGAACCCAGGCCAGCAGACTCGCAACACAAGCAACCCAACCACTGCACTCACTTCTCCTTTTAGTTAAACCTTACACTATTTTATTTAAAACCCCTTTTTGTTTTTCTTTTTCCCTTTTAAGCTAATCCGAAATTAATTGCTTATTCCCAGCTTATTGAAATAAGCTGGGAAACTTTTTATATTTTTCATAGCTCAGTTTTAGTATAAAGTATTTTAGAAAAAATTTTCAGATTTTTAAAATTAGTTTTAGTATTTTTAGTAATTTAATTTAGTTTAAATCATTTTTAATTCATAAAAAATTATTAAAAAGTCAAAAAAATATTTTCTTTTTTTCCAAAATTTTCTTTTGTCATTTAGGGCGTAGAAAAATTATTTTTGCATCCGTAGGATTAATTTTCATAGATTTTGACGTTTTTGCTCGTTATTTAATTTCCGTTCGCGTTTTTATTTTTGTTTTTGTTTTATTCGCATTACTTTCCTAGATTTAGAAATCAAAACTTTAATCGTGTTTCAAGCACTTTAATAACAAACCCCAAACGATATCCTCAATTTCACGCCTCGCTGGGACTACGACCCGGGTATACGCTTATCCGGTTTATTACAATTGGTTGTTTTTGCGTTAATGGTTTCAAGTTGACTTTTCTTCGTGAGAAGTTTGACTTGTGAACCGTTTGACCAAAAGTAAGCAATATCAATTTTTGGCGCCGCTGCCGGGGAGGTGTGTTGCGACAATATCGTTACGGTTTGACGATTAGTGACTTGAAGAACCTTCCTCGTGAAGTTTCGTATATATCTTGTGAATATTTTTTGTCCCAAAAATCCAAAAAAATTAAAAAACCTTGAAAAACCCAAAAAGATTTTCTTTTCAAAAATTATTTTCCTTTTTCTTTTAAATGTTTCAAAATTTTAAAAACCCAAAAATACTCTTCTTATTCCTCTTATCCGTTTAATTCTTTATCTCTCATTCCTCTTAAAAGTTTGATTCTATCTTCTTAACCCTCATTAATGTTTAATTCTCATGTCGTCACTGGGCTATACTTGTTTTGATTGTAAAAGCCCGTTGATTGACAGTCTTCGTTGTTCAAAGTGTAAGTGTGAGCGGTGTGGAAATCACAACCCAAGAGGATCTTGTTATTGGTGTGAAGTAGCCCTCAAAGAGCTTAATTCCATCAATAATTCTCAAATTTTTTCCGAACACCCTCCACAACCCCAGCCATCCTCACTCACTCAGCATAAGTGCTTTGTATGTGGAGATCCATTGGGGGATGATTCACTTTGTGAACGATGTTTCTGCAAAGGATGTGGGTTTACCCATGGACTTTGCATTTGTTGCACTTCTGAAATCGAAAATACACTTAATTGTCCAGATTTTCAAAACGATTTCAACCCTCCTCAAAATTCATTTTGGCAAGAAACGTGCTATCAAAAATTCAATGATACATCATTTCAAAATATGCCAAATGATTTTTGTGAGTGTTGTGGAGGTCCTCATAATGGTGGGAATTGTCCCGGTCGTAGCATGGTGGAATCGGGAAACGGGTTTGTCTATGACCAAAATCCTTATTCTTACCATGAAACAACCGACTTTTTCAACCAGCCCCCACAACACCAGATGGAGACATATTCTTGTGAATATTGTGGAGGTAGTCCTCACCCGGGTTTTGATTGTCAAACAGGGAACACGTTTGTCTATGAGCAGGTTCCATGTTATCAAAACTTCGGGTATGACCATTATCCATATAATTCACCGAATCAGTCACAACAATCATATTGTTGTGAGTACTGTGGAGGTCCTTACTATAGCTCTGATTGTCAAACGAGGAACCCGCTTGTCTATGAGCATGTCCCTTGTGACAATTATGACTATTCTTATCATGACCAACCTCCACAGTACCAAATGATTCAGCCACCACCTCAGCCACCGTCTCAAGAACTTTCAGAAGACGTTCTTCATATTCTTGATTTACTACAAGAAGTCAGGGATTTGGGTAAAATACATACCCAAGAAGATCGTCATGAAAAATCTTGTGCAGAACTTCTAGCCGAAGAACGAGGAGCAAAAATGCGTTCCATATTTCTCAGGGCTGCCCTTCTTGATGACGATGATGAGAATGAAAAAGACGAAGAGGAGAGTTTTATTCCTTCAAATGATACCATTTCTCAACCCTCTCAGTCTAGACCCGAGGACTCTCTCATTATGGGGGATGAGCATCTTAGCACTATTCCTGAAAAGGAATCGGACGAATTCATAAAGTCTAGTGCTGAGAACCTTGTCCCAACCCCAAGTGAGTCTGAGGAAATATTTGACAGAGAATGTGATTCTCCGATTTTTGGAGAATCTCTTGACATCTCTGAGGTTACTTCCGGGATTTTCTCTAACACTCTTTTTGAATTTGATGACGATTGCTTTTCTAGCAACGTTAATCCGCTGTTTATTGAAGTGTTAGAGAACGATGAGGTCAAAGACTCTACTGTTTTTGATAATACGACCTCAATTGTTAATCCCGAGAATCAAAAAGATATTCTTTCTCCGACATATGTGACAGTGCCTTTTGGGGATCGCCCTTATATTGACTTCACATATGTCGTTCGAGTTTTTCTACCTTTCTTCTCTTATAAGGTAGATTGTCCTTTCAGTCACTCGTTCGGGAGTGAGGACAAAATTTTTGACCCCGGCATCTCTCATTCTTTTAAGCCGGGTGTATCTCATCGGAGTGGAACTTTCAAGCATTTCAATGTTTCTCCAAACATCTCGAATGGAAGTCCAATGGAGATTTTCTTTTCCACTTGCTCCCCCAAGAACAAGTAAATTCGGGGCGAGTCTAAGCTATACGACTCGATAAAAAACAAGCGCTTCATGGGTGGCAACCCATGCTTATCCTTCTATTTTCTTTCTATTTTCTAACACTAAGTGTGGGGAGTTCCTCTACTTGTTGCTTTGTTGTTGTATGTTTGCCTTTGTTTTCAGGATTCCCGTAGATTGTGATGATTGACGCGCCTGTTTTCAATCCAGCCGCCCAATATCCGATCTTTATGTTTATGTTTATCCAGGGATATCTTATTAAATCCTTTTTGTGAAAAAGATTTCGTTTCCACACTTAGGTAGTAGTCTTACCCTTTTACGTTCTATAGTGTCGGCTCAGGCCGATACTTTGAATATTGAGGGCAATATTCAATTCTAAGTGTGGGGGGGAATTCTTATTTGACCAAAATTTTAAAAATTTCACATTTTGTACCTTCTAGTCCCTTAGCACCCCCGTTTTGACCAAAAATTTTAAAATTTTTATCGTATTTTTCATCTAAAAGAAGTGCTTTGCACAATAAAAAATAATTTGCTATACATTAATGCTTCGGTATTAGTGGAAGTTTAGACTTGATTAGGCTAGAACAAGGGGAATCCCGACTCTGCTAGAGTGTTGATCTAGCTGCTACCCTTAACGTTTAGGCTAAGTTTTTACGAATTGTGCAAATGAAAATGCTAAGCGTGGAGTAGTTGGTTCTCTTTAGAGCTTATATAAGTAATCTATGGCTTTTCCTCCCAGAAGATCCTAATCTGACTAAAATTAGTGCTATTTTCAAACTTTTGAACGCAAAAAACCGTTTTTGTTAAGCAAATAAATTTTTATACAATCTTGATTTAGAATACTAGTTCAAAGTTTTATTTAAATTTCGGAACAAGCATACTTTCTTAAAAACATAATAAGAATGCAAAATGAAAGTGAGTCGTTGCTTGAAAGTTGCAAAAAGTTAAAGTTTTAAGTATGAATAAATAAGTGCTCTAAGCTACGGATTCGAGATCGGGCCTTGGATCCTTATTTTCGGAAGGCGTTTAGGTCTTGGCTACCCTCTTGCACCGGCCCTTGGACCTCTAGTTCAGGAATGTGTAAGGTCTTGGTCTAACCACCTTGGATCCTCATTTCAGGAATGTCTAGAGTCTTGGAACACTCCGTTGTAACGGCCCTTGGATCATTTATTCCGGAAGGTGTAAGGTCTTGGAACTAAACCGTGAAGCTCCGTCGTTTAGGGTACACAATTAAAAAGTTAGTAAAAAAAAAAAAAAAAAAAAAAAAAAAAAAAGTGAAAAAGTGATGAAAAATGAAAAAAAAAATGTTTATGTTTGTTTATGAATAAGTGTGAGAAACTTGCTTCTTCTTAAATTTAAATCGAAAGTTGAACTAGTGTTCGTCAAAATTGTCTAAAAGTTGGACGGTGATTTAGAAATTGTTGACTTCAAAGATCCCGTGAGCTCCGATACTATTCTCGAGGGTGTAAAAACCTAGCCTCCTAAGTTTACTAAGGATAAGCTGAGAAGAAAGTCGCTACATGGAGTGATCTCACCTTTGAATCTCTAATTTCTAAATCATTGTCGGTTTTTAACCCTAATAAATGTCGATTTTTACGGTCAAAACTTTGAAAACAAGCACACACACCTAACTTATGAATAATTGTGGGAGCGAAAAGTTAAGCCTCGGCTTACATAGGTTGCTAATATAAGTAGTGTTAGCATTTTACAAAAACATTTGCACAAGGGTTTTTAGACTTAGTTGGGAAGTATAAAAAGAAGATGACGATTACAATTCCCCGGAGTCACCCATTTTGTGTGATTCCCGTTCCATGATGCCATTTTTGATAATCAAGCATATTATTTACGTTTATTCTCATTTAAATTACTTGCATTTTAAATAAGTCAAAACGGGGTGGTATTTTTGGTAACCTTGATATTTTTGATCCTTTCATTACTTCATATGATCGGATTGCTAGGGACTAGCAATTGCTTAGTGTGGGGGATTGATGAGTGGCCATTTACTCATCATTTTATACCCGAAAAACCCCACAAAAACGACCAAAAACACCCAAATGGACCCTATATTGTTATGAATATCCTTGGATTGTGTTTTTTGTGTTTCAGGTACAAAAGGATTGAAAATGGGGCAAATACGGACAAAACCTAGCTTGATTTGGAAAAGAGTCGAAAACTGAAGCCGGGAAAGACGATTTTCATATGGATTTTTATTCGAGCTCAAAAATTCCAAAATGGCCCTTGGATTATTACTTGTTGGCAAAAATGGACCCTTGAAGAAATTTGAAGACTGGGCAGAAATGGTCCTTGAGGTTTCATGAATTACACAATTAGTCCTTGTGATGAAACCAAATTTATCCTAACTAAAAAAAAAACCTACAACCGGATCCCCACTACCTATAATCCACCAGCCCATCCACAACATCCTTAAACCCAGCCCACTTAATATTATAACCCAACCTATAACATGACCCGACCCAAACCCACTCTAATAATAATATATACGGGGTCAAAGGCATAGTAAAACCCCCAAAGTTGGTCAAAGAATTAATCAAAATCCCTAATTAACCCACACACACCATTATCCTCTCACCCCTAACCTTTATCCCGCCATTTCAAAACCCTAATCCCTCTGTTAATCCAACCATCCCTTTCATCACCACTACAAGCCAAACCATCACATGGACATGTCTTGGTCCCCCCCACCACTCCACCTCAGCGATCCGGGGCACCAAAAGAAAGATCAACGGCCTACAAATAAAGATGTGGTGAGCACGTTTTGATCCAAGGGTCACAAGAGAAGCACAAGAAGCGAAGGGGAACACACTCACACAACAAACACATATAGATGTAGGGTTTTGTAATTTTTTGAGTATAAATAGTCGAGTAGCAGTTGAGTAGAAAGAAGGTTTAATTTAGCATTTTTTTTAAGGTATTTTGTAATTTTTAATTTCTAGTTGTAATTCACTCTTAATGTAATTTAATTTCAGTTTTGTTTATTTTGATAAATCCATAGATAGTGCTTTTATTGTTGTAGCTTGTTAACTGTTTTTTTTATGGGTTGCTTCTAGTTGTTTTATGCTTATTAGGGAATTAATGATGCTAGTTTAAGCCCCTAGATTTTTAGAGGTTGTTATTTCCTATATTCAATTCTTGATTTTCATGTTTTAAGATATTTGCTTACTGATTAATGTCATTTTCAAGTTATGAGTTCAAAGTCTGCTTTTTAATTGCTTGTTCAAGGGTTAGAATCTGGTCATTTGGCTTTCAAAATCCTTTGCATCAGCATAAAATTGCCTTTTCAGTTTTTTTCAACCTCATTTTTAAGCTAGTCATGGTAGTTTCTAAATTATAATGTTTGTTTTACTAATAGCTTATAAGGTTGTCTCATTATTTTTCAGCTTATCTTTGACCTGTGAGCTTAGATACCAGCTTATTTTAAGCCTGCAAGTATGCCTCATAGCCCTCTTTGTGCCCTGAGTATGTTACATCAGCAGACTTGTATGGATTTTGGCTTATTGTGTTTTTTCGAACTTGTCTCTGGATAATCCTAGCTTATTGTGGTTTTAAATTTTTTGGTTTTTGATATTATCTTAGTTAAATTTTCCATTAGCTTTAGCTTTTTAGATTATTTGTTTTTTTTTTTTTTTTTTTTTTTTTTTTTGTTTTGTTTTGTTTTGTTTTGTTTGTTGCATTTTCCTTTCTTTGTGCTCTTATCTGGTCAGATAAGCCATAGCTTTTTCACTTGCAAAAAAGTTTTTCACTTGCAAAAGTCATTAGTTGTAGTGCTAATTGAAGTTTTCAAAAGAGAAAACAAAAAAAAAAAAAAATAATAATATAGCAAAACTGCCATGCCTGGGATTCGAACCCAGGCCAGCAGACTCGCAACACAAGCAACCCAACCACTGCACTCACTTCTCTTTTTAGTTAAACCTTACACTATTTTATTTAAAACCCCTTTTTGTTTTTCTTTTTCCCTTTTAAGCTAATCCGAAATTAATTGCTTATTCCCAGCTTATTGAAATAAGTTGGGAAACTTTTTATATTTTTCATAGCTCAGTTTTAGTATAAAGTATTTTAGAAAAAAATTTCAGATTTTTAAAATTAGTTTTAGTATTTTTAGTAATTTAATTTAGTTTAAATCATTTTTAATTCATAAAAAATTATTAAAAAGTCAAAAAAATATTTTCTTTTTTTCCAAAATTTTCTTTTGTCATTTAGGGCGTAGAAAAATTATTTTTGCATCCGTAGGATTAATTTTCATAGATTTTGACGTTTTTGCTCGTTATTTAATTTCCGTTCGCGTTTTTATTTTTGTTTTTGTTTTATTCGCATTACTTTCCTAGATTTAGAAATCAAAACTTTAATCGTGTTTCAAGCACTTTAATAACAAACCCCAAACGATATCCTCAATTTCACGCCTCGCTGGGACTATGACCCGGGTATACGCTTATCCGGTTTATTACAATTGGTTGTTTTTGCGTTAATGGTTTCAAGTTGACTTTTCTTCGTGAGAAGTTTGACTTGTGATTACTTTGACCAAATATAACCAATATCAGTATCCTAGCTTTATGTAACTAAAAGGTTCATTTGTGTCACTCTGGAATCCTCGTTTAATCCCCTAAATACATTAAAAACCAAAATCTAAAAGGAGTTAGCTAACCCATTGTGCTTGATGTTCTTTAATACTCCACTGGCATTTGTATGATCTGATTGAATGAGTTTCGAATGTTGATTGACTTTTGTTAGTCGATAGCTGTTTAATTGTTGTTGACATATTGCTTGTGCACTCAGAATATGCTTAGGTATGTAGCTATCGTGTTAGAATCATGTCCCTAAGATCCTGAGTTGAATGTTGAAATATGTGTGAATTGCCATGTTCATGATTGCTGATTGCTCTTCATGCTAGATAGCGGTTTGATGTATTTCTTGACTGTGGTTTAATTATGAGATGAATATGGTATTATGAGTCGGCAAGCTGCTATGTGGTAGCTGTTAATGAAGAGTGAATCTGTATGTATGTATATCTGTGTTGATATTCTTATGCAGATTCCATAGCCGATATGAATGTCCATGCTCTTGCTCTAACCATTTGATCAGATGTTCAAACTCTTTTGACCGGCTCTGAATTCACCTCAACAATGACATCAGCAACAACAACAACAACACTGTGTTCACCACCACCACCTTCATTTCAACAAAGCATTACTTATTCTGGTCTCGCCAAGTAGGGATCTATAATATTTGGGAAATTTTGGTTGGTGGATGGAAAATTGATGTTGACTACTGACTCCCTCAGAGAAGCGGATGATCACATCGTCTGCGCAAAAAGGTCAATACAATTTGTGTCATAACGATTATCTTTGTACATAATAAGGAGTGAATAAACATTTGTTGTTACGTGTCAGTGTATGATTGTTTTAATTCAAAATCTTTCAAACCTATCATACCTGACACTAACATTCTCCCTCATAGATTGAGGGGGAGCATCGTAATGTTCCATTATCAGTATATATTAAATCATACCACATTTTCTCCCATAATTTCTAAACTTATTTAAATCAATTGGGATCACAAATCTCAAAAGGTTTGAAATTTTTTATCGGGGGAGAGAATGTGATTTAAATATGAAAACTGATAAAATGTGATCTTTTAAACTCAAGTGTAGGCTCTCTCATATGTGCTAAACTCCTTCGTATATCGATGCACATATTGAGGGGGAGAAAATGATTTGCGATGGCAATTGTGGAAGAATACCAAAGACCGACCATTTTACTTAATGTACTAGAGTTATAAGGATGGTAAGGTTAGGTATTAGTTCCCATGATCCAGCCAGAACCGGAGGGATCTTCCCAGGGACAATCCTCTAGTTAGAATAGAAGTCCTTAGAAATGATTAAAAAGGAGAAAAGTGAATAAGGGAAGAGTGCCAACTGAGATTGAGCTAGTACTGGAACAAACCCAACAAAGTGCTAGTGATGAAGTCTCGGTAAGCGCTGAAGGGGTTGAAGAATGAAAAAGAAATGTAAAGATAAAGGGTGAAAAGAAAGAAGCCCTCCTTACACTTTAGGCAGAAACCGGGTCAATACATATGCTGTCAGAATCACGTAGTTGGTTGCTGACATTGAAGAGAAGTATCATGGACCCAGTGATACGCTGCACAACCCTCCCTAGCCACTCAAGGTCCCTCAAAGGACTCTTGTTTCATTTTTCACGGAGATCAATACATGTCTATCGTCTATCTCACTCCGAGTTAGATGATATTGAAAAGGTGGCAGTCCTCTCTAGCCTCCGATCACTAAATCAAAAATGCACTATTGAGCTAGTGCCAAGAGATCATCCATAAATCTCATTAGGACACACTTCCAATATGCTTGCTGTTTCATACACCGTGAAAAGTAAGAAAATATATGTTAAAGAGTCCTACGCATTATCCTTGTGATATTGCCAGAACATCTGAGTGATACATAAAGTAGTCACAATGAAGATGGAAATCCCTCTAGAGCCAACATCAAACAAGCTCTTGGTGGGTGACATGTGAGATCCTTCATGGATCAAACTAGTGACAACTGGAAAGAAACGATGGGGCGATTCACATTTGAATCAAACTTGTTCCAGGAAATGGATTGACGGATGCTTTTGGAAAACCTTTCAATGTGCTCACCAACTGAGTTTCGAGCACATTGATTGTGAAAATTTTTCAAACAAAAGTGTTTATGATGGAAATGTGATTCAATCTATAAAACTCTCGTCGTGCTGCATAAAACGTTTATCCAGTGACACGCGAGTGAATTTTTTTTAATCAATTTCTCATCAATCAGTGGGTATTTAATTCACTGATTCACTCTACCGTGCTATCTGCTTTGAGACGTTCCGGTATGAGAACATGCTTAGTATGATGATTCTGACATTAATTTGTTGGAAAACTCATTACTATAAGCTGTAAATTCCTGTCAAGGAGAATCCTCTTTAAAGGGGATTCTACCTGATCACAGGTCGGTCTTCACAGAATCGAAGGTTAATCCAACCACATCGAACGAATGACAAAGCCATATTCGTTCTCCAACTTTATTGCTAACTGTTTTATTTCAGATTCATATAAAGATGGCGATGGTGGTTCCTGATTCCAGTAGAGACGTGTCAATCCACACTCCATGCTCACACTTACAAATCATTATCAAAGAAATCATGATAGATGAAAGACCTATAACACAGCTTCCGTAACTCTGATGATAGTTATCATGATCCAGAAAAGTGTGAGCATGCGAGTCCAACGGTCACAACAAATCACATAGAGGAAATATTACAACGGATGAGCTTAGAGATTTACAATGACTGATGGACTCAAAGAATGCTCAAAGATCACAACATCACATGAAGACGATGCTGCAAATCAAGATGACTTGAAGAAGTATGTTGGATGATAAGCTCAAAGAATCCTCAAAGAGTATCCAAGAATAAAGATCAGTCATCAAAAGTTCGCTGCTGAACGCACAAAGATCTATGACTTTGAAAAATCAAGAAATACGAGCTAAGAAGTCAAACACATATGATAGAATGCTAGAAGTCAAAATATTATTTCCAGGGTGACCTCCCTTAGGGGGAGATTGTTAGGAATATAAATATTCATGTGAAGACTCGGTCACCCTGAATATCTGTTAGCATTAACTAGCTCGTAGGATTATTAGTATAATTAGTAATAGTTTAGTTATTATAGTATTCGTGGAGTGGGTTGGGTCTTTACCCTCTGCCAGCTCACTCCACAGCCCACACGGGGCATCTAATATTTATGTTTAAATACCCCTCTCCCACCAGGGGAGAGGGTTGGACCTTTCATTTAATCTAATACCTTCTACTTCTCTCTCTAGAAAAGTCTCCCATTCTTTCTTTCTCTCTCTCTAAACCATTCGGCCAAATCACCCTTAAATGTATGTTACATGTTAATGAATATGCTACAGAGGTCACGCATTGTAACACCCCCATTTTAATGATGCAGCGAAATTCAAACTGGGTGTTACTCGACGGCACAACAGTCATAATAATAGAAAACGATCTCTAACTGAGTCGTTTTAAAAGGAATTATCATTCAAATTATTATAATATATCAGAGTTTACAAGATAGGTCCCAAAAGGTTCCATGTTTACAAAATACATCAATATAAAGTCTTTTGATGTCTTTTTGAATGATAAAGTAAGTTATAGCCTTCTTGATTGAGTCTGTGCCCCTCCGTGCCATCCTTGATCATTATGCACCTGAAATACATGCTTAAATTGTCAACACAAAAGTTGAGTGATATTCATAGAGTTTGTTATGTAGTTGAACACAATATGTTGGTAGTGTGAGTTGCAACTCACACTCATGGTTGGAAAACAAAATGGTTATTATTATTCACAAAGCTCATGCAACCAATACGTTAACGTGTACCAATATCGATCGGTGGAGTTGCCCCGATAGGTACTTTGCCAACATACCTAAGTCTCAAATATAGTGCGTTTGTTTGCCTAACCGGTCAACACAAACGGGATTCGTCAATCCCAATAGGCCTATTCACAATACTCGCGCTCACTATCCTAGTGATTAAATGGTTCATGATATGGGGCCTATGATTGGCAATGATGGTACTTAGTGATAATAAAACAATCAGATAGCATACAATTTCAAAGCATTGTGTTCGGTTAAAATAACATGTATTCCCCCTAAGGGTTTGTAAAACCATTAAGTAATGGAAAGTGGGGCTATGAACTCACCTTGAACTAATGATATCACAACGTATAACGGAATCGATGGATAAGCCGGGGAAACTTCTACGCGCAACCTAGAATATGATGTTATTTCTTAGGTTCTAAAACGACGAAGTGAATATATAAACATGCCTTATATAGTTATTACATTAATTATACTTGGATATTTAACGTTTGTAAAGTAAAAGTGATCAAGTATTAATATTCGTCACGTTACGGGTTTCTAGTTATTTTAGTTTCTCCGACTTAATTTACACGTCATTTCTAAACCGTAAATGATCACGACTCGGTTTTTACGTCTTCGGAAAGGTATTTAAATGAAATTTACAGATTTGTAAAGTATACTTGGATAAACATGCCTTATATAGTTATTACATTAATTATACTTGGATATTTAACGTTTGTAAAGTAAAAGTAGTCAAGTATTAATATTCGTCACGTTACGGGTTTCTAGTTATTTTAGTTTCTCCGACTTAATTTACACGTCATTTCTAAACCGTAAATGATCACGACTCGGTTTTTACGTCTTCGGAAAGGTATTTAAATGAAATTTACAGATTTGTGGGTCCCACTGCCCCAGAATTTATTTAACTAGTGTGAAATTACCAATTTACCCTTAAGTGTATGAGCTGTTTGTTACAGCAGCTTTTAGTCTAACGGAGATGGCCATAAGTTGGTCTATACGACTCCGTTTTATGCTCGGTTTTCGTCCACGTTCAAGTTAGGATGTTAGCTACAACTTTTATGTTTTGATCAACACTTGGTTATATGCAACTTTTATGAGTTTTACCCGATTGAAAACTGTTACTCAGATTATGACATGTTTTGCCGTTTTGGCTCTAGTTTATTCATCGGGATGAGTTAAGGCACGAGCCTCCCGGCGAAACGACCACAAGACTTTGATCTATAATCCTATGTTATTACCTAAGTTTCTCAGTTCATGAATTTTGCCCAGTAATTACGTTTACAGCCCCTGTCCAGTTTCTGTTTTGCAAAACTAGTCCTTTCGACGATTTCTAGTGTTTTAGTCCAATTATCCAAGGATAATTACATATAATAAGCATACAAAACATGTTAAATACATAAAATACAAGTATTTACAGAAGTGAAACAAAGATTTAAATGGCTCCTTACAATCCTTGTGATGGAAGTTAACAAGAACTAAGCACTAGAACACTAAACCTAAAGCTTCAACAAAAACTCTTGCTTCAAACCTTTAACCCAAGCTTCCAAATTAATAACCCTTCCTTAAAAACCCTTGATCTATCTTAATCTAAGATGTAAAAATGCTTTTTAGACTTTCAAGAAAAATTCATGGAATCAAGACTAGATTGGAGACGTTTATGGTGATTTTTAGTGTTTTTATGGATGAAAGGAACTAGTATTCAACAAGGATCATAAGACTAACACTTGTGATGGACTAAAGTTGCAAGAACAATGATCAAAATGGTTGTTCTAATTGTTTTGGGTTGTTGGTTTTGAGAGAGAAAGGAAGGGATGATAACTTTGATGTGTTATGAGATAATATCTAGATTTTATAAGGCTTAAGTGCTAAGTTACTTAACATGCTAAAGCTTTCTATGTAAGTTTCCTATCATCTTATCCTTGTGACTCATTGTAAACGCCCATGTGGCTTAGGAGATAAGATTGGTGAGTTTTTGATAATATCTAGTGTTTACGGAGTGAGTTTTGGTTCCGTTAATCGCTAACTGTAAGTCGTTAAGTCACGAAACTTAAAATCGGGTATCCTTAAAATATGAAACTTGTAGGAATGATTTAACTCATCATTATACTCCCTAATAAAATATAAAATGAGTGGTAAGTTCCATCGGGTTGCTTAACCGTTGTTAAAACTGGAAACGCTGGTCTAAAACGCGTAATTCGAGTAAAACGCTGAACTGGAAAACGTAAAATTTCAAAACTAGTGGAATTGTCGTAAAATGTGAGAAATTCACATTTCTATTGGTCACAATGTTTTATGGACATATCGGGATGCTAGAATGACGTTTAAACCTAAACGTAAATCTCAGACACGGTTTCGTGATTTTTGAATAAATGATCCGACGAGTGTCAAACTCTCGGATTATCATTAAAATAGTTTAACTTACAAGAATATGAAATAAAAATTTCGGGAATGAATAGTGAAAGTGAATAGTAAAATTGAATAGTAAAATGAATAGTAAAAATTTCGGGAATATAAATTAACCTGAAATGCGAATTTTTACACGCATCACGCTTTAGCGACACCTTAACGGCCCCATGACGCACCTTTAACAACACTGCCTACGTCATATATTTCTGTAGCACTGTATTCTGTATATAATATAATACTATTATCAACATGTTAAAACATCATTTATCATTGTATCTTATACGTATATATGTTTTTTTCTTTCTAAACTAAAGTATGGGTTCAACACTTGTTTTGTTAACCTAGACTATCGAGTTTCCTAATAGTATTAATAGTTCTCTTGCCAACATTTTAACATATCATGGATCTTTTGTGTGCATATGTACTTTCTGGTGAAACGCCGTCCTTGAAGATAGGCAATGTGCGCAATTGCTTAGGGCTTTTAAGATTTTTAGAAGTTTTTTGTGCCTCAAATTTTGTGGCAGATATGCAAATGAAATTTGACTTGGAGGGCTGTCCATACTAAGTCACGATGACTCGATGTGAAATTAAGTAAACTGATAACATTAAATTAACCTGATATTTTATATATCAAATTCCAATGTTTATGGCCTCATTTATATAAATATGGTACTTAATTCGTTTATATTTGTTCATATTTACATTTCAAGATAAATGAGGCGTTTGAGCGAAAAAGATGCGAGAAAAGGCCAAATAGTGCAAAAACGAATTCTGACGAAAGTTACGGCGTAAGTGGTATGATGGACTTACGCCGTAACACATTATAAAGGCCAATTTTCTAAGTATTATGAAGGTTACGCTGTAACTGGTTATTAAGTTATGGCGTAAAAACGATACCGAGAGCTTTACGTCGTAACCTACTCTTGAGGTTACGCCGTAATTAAAAAGTGTGAAGGTTACGGCGTAACTTGGTGACTAGTTACGCCGTAGTAGTTGATATACATGTAGATAAGTACAAACTGACGAAGGGCTATGGCGTAAGTTAGTCATGGACTTACGCCGTAACTATTAACTTGGGCGCGAAGGAGTTAAGTCCAGGGATTGAAATCGGCTAATGATGATTATGAAGTTTATTAAATTTAAGGACCGGAAGTAATTAGATGAAAGTCAATGAGGGGTTGAAGTTGTCATGGTCATAAAGTCTTATACACGTGATATTTTAAAAGAAAAAGAAGACAAGGACTGATGGTGAAAAGTGGCTCAACTCAAGGTCTAAGTGGAAAATCCAATTCTTAGGGTACTAGGAGTCATGATTCTCACTATTTCATACCTCTCAAATTCAACCAATAAGCTTCAGCCAACTCATACCTATAAATTCTCATACCTCCCAAAATTTTTTTTTCTTTTTTATAATTATTTGATGCACTGTTAAAAAAACAAAACAAGTTTCAGGAAAAAGTCAAACACCAATTTCGTCAAAATAAATCTCTTCATATACATCAAACACCAATATAACAACAAAACAAAAAAACCAAACACAAAACCGTAATTAAATCACCAAAAATATTGCCTCAACTTCATCATCATCACTAAATAACTTACTCCATATTCAAATATCAATCTTTGAAAGTTAAAGCTGCTTCTGATCTTTTTGAAACTGTAAAGGTAATAAAAAAAGTTCTCTGTGGCATTTTAACAAACAGTTGGTGTGCATTAATGAAAATTATGATTTTTAGTAGCTTGTTTGTCGGTTTAAAGTGATTTTGATTGTGTTGCAACGTTCACTTACTCCTCCCAATATCATTCCAACGTTCACTTTTTTTTAAATAATGAATTTATGGCCACCGGTTTGGCAAGCCGGTGAGCAAAGATTTTTGGCATAAATTTAAAACCGGCGGTGGTGTTACCGCCGGTTATAAGCATACCGCTGGCCAAACCGCTGTGACTCCAATTAGCCTTATAAATAGAACATATACTCTACGCATTTGATATGAATTGATTGGAGGGTTTTTCTTTTGTGGGGCTACTGTGCAGCCGTCGCAGACAGAAAGAAGAAAAGTAGCAGGAGGCTACTGTACGTGTGGTTTTTCAAAGGATTCAAATAGGAGATCAAGAGCATTTATCTAGCACGATATGTAAACCTTTTTTGACACTCAATTATTAATTCAGTTTCATTATTTATTTTTTAATTTTGATTCAGCTTTGTTTGTCAATGCCTTGATGTCTATAGTGTTTTATTCAATTGTTCTTGTCTTTTAATTAATTAATCTTGTATTTTAATTAATTAATTATTCATGTCTTTTAATTAATTAGTTATTAGGTGATTAATTGTTTGCTTTTTATTTTTGGTTTATTTATCATTTTATATGTATACTTTCTAAGTTTATTTGTAGAACCTTTAGCTTTGATAGTTTTGAAGGGCGGTAGTACTTACGAAGCTAGAAGAATTGACCATAGGACATTAGAAGCGTAGGTTGCAAGGGTTGGTAAGAATTGACCATAGTACTACCAAACCATTTGTGTGCGAATAGACTAAACGATCACCTACCGATGTTGGATAAACTTAAGAAGTTAGAGATGTGTGGTTTAAGATCAGAGAGGCCGGATCACACATTAGAATAAGTCTAGATTGTAGCGGCACTTAATGACTTAGCATAGTCTACCGGCGACCTCCGTCAACCCGAAGGGTCAAACCTTTGATATCGGAATAGGATTCTATGGGACATAGGCTAGACGAATGAACCAAAGGAGTCTAGTGACATTTACCCCCTATATTGCGATAGTAGACAAAGTATAAGAATTTGATCATAACAATTATCATCCCATTAGTTATTTGCCAAAAAATCATGCCTTTTGATCACATGAAATTCACCTCATTTTATTATTCGTGTTTTGTTATTTTCAATTTATTAGTTTAATTAATACTCAACTCAAAAACCCCTTTAAAATTGTGACACAGACTTAAATTAGGATCCACACTAATAGCTCTTGGGACGATTTCGACTTTACCGAATACTACACTATACACGACCGGGTACACTTCCCGTTAGTGCATAAGGTAAACCATAGGTAGACGAGACTTTATAAATTTAAAACCTAATCAGAAAACTTGCATTATAAACCAAAATAATATTCGAAATTTGTTTGGTTTTACTTTTAAGGCCATACTCGACTTTTAACATTTTGATTTATCTTCGTCAAACATATTGATAAAGCAATGAAATAAAAGAATTCCATGTTATCAAATACCCAAGAATATATTTTGGGCTTTAAACATTGTTTTGAGTGGTGATCGAGTCGTGTGTGGGTCGACTTATTCGGGATCGCAGATTAGCGGGTTGGTATAACCTCTACCCAAACACGACCCGTTTATTGATCGTGTTTTAAGAAACCCACTCTAACCCAAACCCACATAACATGTGCAACCTGTTTGTTACCCGTTTAACCTATTTAAGTAAATATGTTAGGCAGTAAAGAAAATTGGTGGTTTGTCAGTTCAACTAATTTAAATCAAAAAATGATAATGATTTATTAATGGGATTATGTATCCAAATGCCGCCCACCTATTAAATATTTTACTTTTAGGCCACCCATTTTTTAAAACTGACTTATGAGCCACCCAAGTATATGTTTGTTTTCATTTATACCAACATCGTTCAAATTCTTGTCGGATATTCATACAATTTACAAGAATAAAGCTAACTTTAACATATCAACACAATAAAATTAACAATTTAAACGTTAAATACTAGTTAAATTATCTTAAGTCACTTTCAACTAACTAAAGTTGCATATAAAGAATGACAAACTGATATTCTACATTTCAATACTTGTTTGTGTTGTTCTAATATGTTATATTTAGCTTTATTCTCGTTGTTTTAAAGATTTTCGAGATAAAAATCCGAAAGAATTGGTATAAACGAAAGCAAACCCATAAATGGATGGCCTATAAGTTAGTTTTGATAAATAGGTGGCTTAAAAGTAAAAAGTTTAATAGTTGGGTGTCCTCTCAATACATAATACCATTATTAATTGATAAAATAACATACGAAAAGCTATAAAACAATTTCAGTGATAGCCGAGTTATAATGGTAATTCAATATCAACTTAAGTACATAACACGATAAATTTAATCCTAATCCAACATAAAATCCGAGTTATATATTTTCCTTTGAGGCTTTGTTGGTCCGCGATAAACTTGTGTAACACAATGAATTGAATAAACAAGAGTTTGAGCAAATGAAAGTAACTGATGTTTATTATTGATAAGAGCATGGTTACACGATCTTGCCTATGATCGACTAATAATACCTATTTGTACATTACGGGTGTAACAGTCTTACAATAGAGGTTGAAGTTGAAGGCTCTTACGAGGGATAGTTGCGGAATACTATCCCTAGTAATGACAAATGCTTCTCTTCAAGTTTTGAAGAGGTGGATTCCACTTAGAAGAAGAAGTGTGTTCTAGAGATTGAATCGTTACCTATCACTACTACTGACCTCCCTTTTATAGACAAAGGGAGATACACTATTAGTAGTTACAAGAGTAGTAAAATCTAAACTAGATGCAAACTGATAGTTAAGGTACACTTGTACTTTGTGTAGCTTGGGATGTTTTACTGTTACTGACATGATCAGCTTTCCCTGCTCTCGATATGTCCTTATCTTCCCTAGGGTTTTCCCGCTTTGCTTTAGCTTTGAATTACTCCCGCCTAAGCGTCGCTGAGTACTCCGGTCAGCTCAAAGGATACACTTTACGAGTATGTGGCTGAATACTCTGAGTGTATCTGATGTGCAACTGGTACATCTGCATGGCTCAAGATGATAAGTCAATGACAGAGACTCAAAGGCATTTGTCAGTCCTTGAGGTCTCTGAGGTTGTTGTGGCTTCTCTTTTCTTTGTTGTAGCTAACTCCATTATCAGTTTACCCAGCTATTAGTTTCAGTCTTTGTCTCTGCAAAGTACTCCTGTTGAGTAGTGAGAAGTTACATGGCATATCTGATGTGTTTATCATCAGATATGTGAACACTCAGTGAGTCCCTTTAGACCCTTGTACTTCCATTCAGTGGTCTGTTACTCTGACTTCTCTGAGGTTCGCTCATGGTATTTTACCAATGAGTATTTTGGATAGTTGATGATGTTCAGCTGTGCTATTCAATCGGTCAAGGGTAAACTTTGCTCTATGATTTACCCTATGGACTATTTCAGAGAGAGAGAGAGAGTGTGTTAGGATCTCTGACGTGATCAGCTATCCTGAACTTAGGCTAATTTAATGTTTCAAATACATGTGAGGGATAATTTAGTGAAATTAGACCTAACAATCTCCCCCTATTTGAACATAAATTAAGCCTAAGTTCAATCAGAAGTAAGTGAGCGTAACGGCTTCTTCTTACATTCTGATCTTCAATCAAGGCTGAAAAGAACTAAAAATCTGATTCTAAGTTGGTCTACGTTTATCATAGGTAAGTGAGAAAACAGGTTTCTTCTTACACTCTGATTTACCCCAAGTTTTATATGTATCTATTCTTAGTAGTCTAAGTTTATCAGAGGTAAGTGAGCAAACAGACTTCTTCTTACACTCTGATTTACAACTAGATATACATACAATATTAAATAGATTTCAGATGCCTTCAGCGTTCTTCAGATGATTGGCCTTATCGTTGAGCTCTGTCATAAGTCTTTGGAGCTCATCCTTGAAAGGATGCCAGGCACTTCTCTTGATTGGAATCTGATCTTCCATATAAGGGCTGTGTCCTTTTGATCTTTGATATGTGACCAATGGAAGGATCAGGTTGTCAGGTATGATTCTAGTCGTCGTTACTAGGTCTTCAGGGTTCAGGGAGATTTTAGAATCAATCTTGAGGAATTTGGTCTAGAGAAAGAGTATGTATTGAAGTGGCAGCTATATCACTCTTCCTCTGATCTTCTTGATGCTTCTGAATCTCTTCAATCCCTGATATATCAGTAACTTTGGGTTGAGGTCTTCTGCTGTGCTGCTAGTGCCTTCTTTACCCTTGGTCCTTTTTCGCTTGATATCCTAGAGTTACAACTCATGTGTTGGGGAGATTGCTGAAGTACGTCAGTTTTTCAGCAACCTCTTAATCATAGACTATTCTAAACAGATTAGGCATTGTTTTCTCATCTTTTTCTTATTTACAATTTTCCTATCTAAGAGTAGATATAGCCTATGTTTCATCAACAACAAAGAATAAGAATAAAGACAATATGGCTTGATTCTTTGTTGTTGGTGTCTTCAAGTGCAATTTTATAGAAGATCAGGGATTGTCCTGTTTAGACGACACGCCCTGATGAACTTGATGCACGTTCCCTGAAGACATTTCCTCATACCCAGGTTCTTCCTTCTTTCAGCTTGCTTCAAAAACTTTAATTTTCATTTAAGCTGTATGCTTCCTTCTCTCCCTTGGTGACTCCTGAGAGTAGCCATACTCACATTTATGGATGTGTCTTGATACACAGGTTCTTATGGGATCCATTTACTTAGCAGTTTTTAAGATGAAAACATTTACACAGGCAGGTTGCCCATGTAAACTTGTGCTTTTGTACAATGGCTCCCACAAGGTGTGAGTCAGCGGGTAGGAAAAGAAGCATTTGAAGCTCCTTGCTATATAGCTGAGTGAGGAAGTACTAAGTAGTATAGTCAAGAGATGAAGAGAAAGAACGAAAAGAACATGTTTGGTGGAGTCTTTGTTGAGGATCTGGTTTGAACGGAATAGGGAATAGTGTTCTGTAACTATCCTAATAACGAATGTTATCTTCCTTCAAACCCTTTTGGTATTATTAGTCGTCATTCAAGAACGGATCTAGATCATGGGAGTGATCCACCCGCTCTGATACCACATGTTGGTCCGCGATAAACTTGTGTAACACCATGAATTGAATAAACAAGAGTTTGAGCAAATGAAAATAACTGATGTTTATTATTGATAAGAGCATGGTTACACGATCTTGACCATGATCGACTAATAGTACCCATTTGTACATTACGGGTGTAACAGTCTTACAATAGAGGTT
Source organism: Artemisia tridentata subsp. tridentata (assembly GCA_021014915.2). Classification (NCBI taxonomy): domain Eukaryota; kingdom Viridiplantae; phylum Streptophyta; class Magnoliopsida; order Asterales; family Asteraceae; genus Artemisia; species Artemisia tridentata. The sequence continues at coordinate 299,518,303 of CP139504.1, forward strand.
GAATTTGAAAGCTTTTACGAGGGATAGTTGCGGAATACTATCCCTAGTAATAACAAATGCTTCTCTTCAAGTTATGAAGAGGTGTATTCCACTTAGAAGAGGAAGTATGTTATAGAGGTGGAATCATTACATATCACTACTACTAACCTCCCTTTTATAGACAAAGGGAGATACACTATTCGTAGTTACAAGAGTAGTAAAATCTAAACTAGAAGCAAATTGATAGTTAAGGTACACGTGTACTTTGTGTGGCTAGGGATGTTTTACTGTTAGTGACATGAACAACTTTCCCTGCTCTCGATGTGTCCTTATCTTCCCAAAGCATTTTCCCTAGCTTTGAATTACTCCCGCCTAAGCGTCTCTGAGTACTCCAGTCAGCTCCAAGGATACACTTTACAAGTAAGTGGCTGAATACTCTGAGTGTATCTGATGTGCAACTAGTACATCTGCATGGCTCAAGATGATAAGTCAATGACAAAGACTCAAAGGTATTTATCAATCCTTGAGGTCTCTCAAGTTGTTGTGACTTCTCTTTTCTTTGTTATAGCTAACTCCGTTATCAGTTTATAAAGCTCTTAGTTTCAGTCTTTGTCTCTGCAAAGTACTCCTGTTGAGTAGTGAGAAGTTACAAGACATATCTGATGTGTTTATCATCGGATATGTGAACACTCTGTGAGTCCCTTTAGACCGCTGTACTTTCATTCAGTGGTCTGTTACTCTGACTTCTCTAAGGTTCGCTCATGGTATTTTACCAATGAGTATTTTGGATAGCTGATGATGTTCAGCTGTGCTGTTCAATCAGTCAAGGGTAAACTTTGCTCTATGATTTACCCTATGGACTATGTCAGAGAGAGAGTTAGGATCTCTGATGTGATCAACTACCCTGAACTTTGGCTGATTTAATGTTTAAAATACATGGGAAGGATAATTTTGTCAAATTAGACCTAACAGGCTTATAAACTTAAACGGGTTCACGGTTGACATATTAATACTTACTCAACCTAAACATGACCCATTGATTAAACACGTTACACGTGTTGACTTGTAGTTTTACCCAAATCTATTTATTCTTAACCCAAACCTGTTTAACTTCGTTTTAGGTTCGTGTTGATTATTGTGACATGTCAAAAATTGCCACCCCTAGTCTTAACCGGTAGTCAAACTTTTGTTTAAATTGGGATCAAAATGAGAAATATTTTACAATAAATTCATGGGTTTTAATATTTGTATCACTAAGACCAGGGCCAACAGTTGCATCAGTTTTTTGACACTGATGGCACCACCTCATCGATGGTGTGTCGGTTTGGATATCTTCGATTTGGCGACGAGCAAGGGACGAGTGGTGCGGGGACCATTTGTGTTTTGTGTGAGTATTTTGTGTGTGTGTGTGAGTTTTTTGTGAGGTATATTTGTGTAGCGACAAATAAAGAGATTATACACCACCATTGGACTAGCTGTATTAATTTGTGTCAGTTTAGGAAGTGCTGATGTAGCAACTAGCATTTTAGGGAAATACTTGTTCATAAAACTTGAAACTATTTGTGACAACCGGTGATTTTTAGTACTCATTTTGATAATAAAATATATTTATTATTACCTATTATATATTTTCGATCTTTTTGGACATCATTTGATTTGAAAACGAGAGATTTTCTCGTGAAACGTGAAAATAGAGCACAACGCGTATCGGCACGAGTCTAGACCTAATAATAGGTGAATAATTGATTTAAGACGTTTTGAACAAAGATAGGAGTATAAATAGTCATTTTTAACGGAAAAATGATTCTATAATATATGGCGCAAGTTAGGAAGTCTCACGGAAACTTTTATCTAGTCTAAACGTGCCCGATAATCAATTCATTAGAAGATTAACAAAACTGCAAGTATAGTCCCTGGAGTTAGATTTACGCCACAACCCCCTGGTGTTTTAACTTGGCGAGTTTAGTCCCTAAGGGGGGTATACAAGCAAAATGAGATAGGGCTTCCCCTCATAACCTTAATCTCACACACACTCATATAAATTTCTCGGCGCCGCACCCTTCTCCGGCTGCCGTCTCCGATCACCACCCACCACCACGACACTGCCCCCTCCACCATAAAAATCCCACCAAACCCACCTTTATTTCCTTGTTCTTAACACCACCGTCGCCTTCACGCGCTGTAAAACACCACCACATGCGCCACCGCCGTACCCTTTTGTTTGGTTTGTCTCGATTTGGAAGGTAAGGTAACGGATCTAGCATGTGGGTAAGATTCCCCACCGATTCACAACCCTTTGTGAATCGGTGGGGGATACAAACGAATGAAAACAACTAAAAACAATTAAAAACTTGTAAAAAGTTATGGTATCATCAAGATTGTGTCATATTTGTTGTGTTTGTTTTGTGTTGTGTCGAGTTGGACTCACAGTAACGAGAAGAAAAAGCTCACTCGAGCTTAGTTGGTCGAGTTTTGGTCTTGGTTATGGTTCGGTGTGGTCACGGGTACACCACATTTGTGGGTTTTGACATGAGTCTTGATTAGGACTAGTTTTGGATTTGGTTTGGGTTTATTTCTAGTCCATTTGGTTTGTTTGGCTCGCGACCGGTTCGAAGCCGAGGCCATATGGTCTCGGCGAGGTAAGTGTATTATGGCCCGAATGGTGTTTTTTACTTGTGGTAAACTTGTAGTTGATGGTTTGCTTAGAACTCGAGCAGTAGTATTAGTCGTGGCCGAGTGGTTTTATTTGTGAGGTTATAGCTCGAACTCGGTTAATATTGTGATGTTACGGCCTCGTCGTAGTTAGCCGAGAATTCGTGGTCTCGGTGTGGCCACGATAGCCTAAATATGGACTATTGATACTTATATATGGACTTGTTGATTTATTGACCCGAGGGTATATTTGGTTTGTTGGGATCGAGTTTAAAATTTGTTAACCCGATGGTAAAATGTTGACCCATAAGAGAAAAGTGGACCGTGACTCGAAATGTGAAACGAACCGTGTGACTTAATATTATATGCGGACTTGAGTTGGAAAAAGAAAAAGAAAGAAAATAAAAATCTTAAGTTAATTTTTTTGAGTAATTGTTATTGAATACAATTAATAACAAAATAATTTAACAAAATAAATTATGTATTGACTTTTTGATAAAATGAGACACACGATGGGTCGTTGGACTTTTTGAGGCACATTACCCATAGGATGCCATATTTGGATCTATTGGATTACTTGTTGGATTAGTTATTTGTTTGGTTGTTGATTGGTAGTCAGTAAACTTTGGGATTTTTGCAACACCGAACTTGATATATATATTGGATTTGGAATATTATCGGACTTTGGACGTATTTGACTATTGGAACACGAAACGACTATAGTACATTAGACTCATGAGGAATTTAATGTATTTGAGCCGTAACGAACGAACAATATGAAAATATTGTCTAACGGACAATAATATCTGTAATCCCCTGTCAACTAAAACATTTTTGGAAACTAATAAAGTCACTCGACTTGGAACGTTCTACGAACGAATGAGTCATGGCAAGTTTTTGTTTAAATATATAAAACATGTATGTTTTATGAAACTTAATGGTATTATAACCGATGACTACCAATCTTCTCAGCTACTTGGTGTGTTTGTTATGTGTAATTACCTTGGGTTATCTCCGTCATCTCTTCTTGACTTGAGTTCTTGTCCACACTCTCCGCGTCAAATTCCGTTGTCTTGTCTCCCTTTTGGCGTGTGTACTCTTGAGTCAGTGTTTCCTTTCCGTAACACAAACGATGATACCAAACTCTAATAAAAGGCTAAAACAAGATTATTTTTGGAAATGGAACTGGATTATTTTTTGGAAAAGAAATGATTAATTTGGAAATGGAAGTGGTTAACTTTGGGAACCCTTGCGCATTTGATTTATGAAATATATTTTGAGACAAGTTTTTGTATTATTAGGTCGTGCCGAGTCCGTTGTGCCGTGTTATCATAGTTGCCGTTGTGCTATTCTACCATTGAGCTGTTGTGCTGTGCTACTGTTTGGTTTATTGTGCTGTTCTACCCTCTGATTTTGTTGTGATATTGCATTGCTGGACTGAGGTGAGTTCTCGTAGCCCCACTTTTTAACGTGTTTTACCTTGGGGTAGAAATGGTACTCAATGCTTTTCAAATGTTTTTATGCTGTGATTTGCTTTTTTCATAGTTTTGGGCAATTATATGCGTTTGATTGCGATTATGTGCTATGTGGTATAACTTTATTTTATGTGAGCAAGCATGCGCAACTGTTTAACTCCGTTTGGAGCCGAAGCATTTGATAGTACTATCCGGGGTAGATCCCCGCTATTATTTATTTGTGTGTGACAATCATTGTAGGTTCAGTTGGCGCGAACAAAACTGATTTCTTTGATTACGTGCTATAATTGTGTATCTCACTCACTATTGTTCTACATTATCTAATTCACAGCTTCGTGGTTTAACTTTCAAACCTACGAGCTCACCAACATTATGTTGACATTTTCTAGTACCATTTTTAGGTGATCATTGTTAAAGTATTGAGGGCATGTTTATTGGAGTCGGACTATTTGGTACCTTACTACCATGTTTTCAAGAAAAATAAGATTTCAACATGGAGATACTTTTACTTTCAAGAGATACAAGAATTGTTTTGTAATAATGTAAACTATTATTGAAGTTAATGTATGTTGTGAACTATAATGTTATGCAATGTGCCTTCTTCGTTATATCTCATGTTTCCGCCATTGACGGGGTGTGACAGTTGATGTGACACTAATGTGACAAAACTGGCATACGAACTAACGCATCACGGTTGGGAGTAGTCTAAGGATTATGTTGGTGCAACATTGATTAGGCCTCCTTTATGTTTTAATGATGACAAATAAACCTTCGCAACACATAAAATCACAAACATTAGCCAAAAACCAAATGTCCTAATAACTGGGTCTGGCGCGCTGCTGGCGCTCTGACGCACAGGCAGCGCGCCAGGCTTTTGTATTGGTCGTGACGGTTTTTGAAAGTCGGCTATAGGTATGAATATGATAAGTGCTTCATTAGGAACACTCGAAACGGGTTTTAGACTTAGAGGGATTCAAAATCATGACCTCCCGTTTTTGACAAAACACCAACTCAAGTATTTTAACAAACGCCTCTAGCCAAGGCTTTTCTAAACCTAGGAGACTCATATCTTTCATGTAACATCAAGTGAAAGTATTCATATGATCATAATCCGTGTTTACGTCTTCTCTAATCACGTAACAGGTTTACTCCCTTATTGGTCAAACAAAGTCAAAGGTCTCTTTACGTAAACGCATCCCTTCCCGTTATGGGAAATGCTTTACTATGGTGTAAAGCACTTAGCTTGTTTGCATCAATATGATTATTGATTACGTCAAGTGGTTGTTAATCAAGAATCATTATATTGTGAATACTTGACGTTGGGTTATTTGAAAGATTGATTATCCTTTGTACTTTTCCGAACACATTCCATAATCATCATTGTCAAACTCTTTTCTTTCTTAAATGAATATGTAATTTAATCCTTAATTAATCCTTGATTAATCTCCTAGCCAAATAAACATTTAAACCATTCAAATCCTTTCAAATCTTATCTCCAACATTCTCTAAATATTCCCTTACACCCTATGTACTTGATTGTACTTTTTGTCCCCCAACATTCCCACATTCTCTTACATTCTCCACATCAACATATTGTTCACCACATTCTTTCTTAACCACTACAATTCAAACACATCACCATATTCTCTTCTTTTCCACTTTTGAATTTGAATTCTCACATATTTCACTTTCACTCACACTCACTCTCTCTCTACATTCAAATTCAAATCTCACATATACACAACCGATCTTCCCTTACACACTTTTCCAACTCACACCCTCTTCCAACATTCAAATTCCAAATTTGAATCCAACCCTTAGGCTCCCCATCACATCACTCTCACATTACATACAACTCACCTCTTCAATTCATCACATGGGCATTAGTTTCAACCTTCCCCACATACTACCTTCCTCACTTCTACTCTCCTCTCACATTTCAAATTTGAATTCCAAACCACAGGCTCCTTTCCATTACATCTCAACCTTATCTCACATGTGCTCAAAAGATTTCAAATTTGAAATTCAAACTCCTCCCTCACACATCTCACCCTCCTCTTCAAGCAAAGCATATTCCATTCTAACCTAACCATGCCAACTCACCTATCCTAACCATGGTTAGTGATGAGTGGCCTTTTACTCACCATTTTATACCCGAAAAACCCCACAAAAACGACCAAAAACACCCAAATGGACCACATATTGTTACAAATATCACTGGATTGTGTTTTATGCATTTCAGGTACAAAAGGATTGAAAACGGGGCAAATATGGACAAAATCGAGCTTAATATGGAAAAGAGCCGAAAACCGAAGCCGGAAAAGACATTATTTATTTGGATTTAATTCGAGCTCGGAAAATCCCAAACGGCCCTTGGATTATTTTTACTTGGCAAAATTGGACCCTTGGTTAACTTTGAAGATATGGCAGATTTAGTCCTTACCATTTCCACTATTACAACTTTGGTCCTTAACCATTTCTATCCTAACACCTAAAAATTACAACCGGATCCTTAAAAATAAAAACCAAACCCAACCCATTCACAACATTAATCCCACCAACCCAATTTTATCCCTTTGGCCCATCACCAAAAAGCCCACACCCATCCCTTTTTTGTTAAACCTAATCTAAATACCGGGGTCAAAGGTCAAACACAAAAAAAGATAATCAAAAACCCAGACCTAATCACCATCATCATCTTCCTAAATACAATTTTCCCGCCTAAGCTCCCTAATCACCCTCTCCATCACTTTCAGCTTTCCACCTCCTCACTACCATCCAAACCCTTCACATGGCTGTGTCTCCTCACCCCTCCACCTCATCAATCCGAGGACCACAACCTATCATCTAACGGCTACAATTTCAAGTTGTGGGGATCAAGCTAATCCATGGGTTCAAGATGAAGACAAGAAGCACACTGAGGACTCCTCTCACACAAGAAGCACAACAAAAACCCTAGACTTTTTAGTATAAATAGATAGTGATACCTCAGTAGTTCGCTAGGTTTTAATTTAGCTTAATTTAGGTATTTCTTTCTTTTCAGCTTATTGTAATTTATTTAGTTTTCAGTAATGTAATTTAATTTTCAGTTAATGAAATTTTAAGATTTGTTGTTTTTATTTTCTCAGTCAACCTTAGTCAAACTTTACTATTGATCTGCTTATTTTTTGCTTATTAGGTCTAGCTATTCATCTGCACTATGGTTAGTTTTGGTTAAGCTTATTTCAGCCCTATTAAGTTGTTTTCAGTTCACTTTAAGTATTATTAGAGCTTTTTGTAGATTTCTAGTAGATAGGAAGGAATTGGACCATAGAACTGCTTATTAAGCTATATTAAGCTGAGCTTGACTTTTTGATTTTTTTTTTGCACTTTCTGAATTCCTTTTGGTCATATTGAACATTGGTTAGAGTCCCTTGTGGTTTTGCAAAGTCTAGGTACAAATACCCATTTTGAGGTCTAAACCCATGACTGCACATTTTTTTTAGTTTTTTTTCAGCCCCTTTTGTTGAATTTTAAATTGCTCATGTTAAGCTGTTATGAGCTAAATTTTTGCACCAATAATCTTGGCTGGCTTAACTAGCTAATAGCATTTTTTTAGATTTTTAGTATTTTTTCTTTCACAGCTTTTTGAGGGCTTAAAAACCCCTATTTCTGCCCTGCACTAAACTGATCTCAGCAGCCCCCCTCCCCCTTAGTTGCTGATTTGAATTGATTAGCTGCTTATTTATTTTTTTGGTTTTCGTGGCTTATTCAGTACTTAGCTTATTTAGGTTGTTTCAGATTGCCTTAGCTTATTTTAGTTTGTCCCTTAGCTTATTGTAGCTTTTACCATTGTTCACAATAGCTTTTTGCCTATTTCCATTTTTGTCCCAACTGATTCTGCTTTTTAAGCTCATTCTTAGCTTATTTGTGGTTTTAAAAATGTTTTTCAGTATCAAAAGTACTTATTTGTAATTGCTTATTCAGTTTCCAAAAGAAAAACAAAAAAATAAAATGTTTGCAAAAAATGGCATAACCTGGGACTCGAACCCAGGTCTGCCAACTCACAACACCAACAAATTACCATTGCACCCTTGGGATTTCTTTAGTCATGTCTTGCAAGATTTAATTTATAACCCCTCTTTTCTTTTTAGCTTATCCGCCCCTTTTGGCTTTTTCCCAGCTTATTGAAATAAGCTGGGACCTTTTTCATATTTTTCCTAGCTTCTGTTTACCTTAAAGTATTTTTACAAAAATTTCCAGAATTTTCTCTTTTCATTTAGTATTTTTAGTTATTTATTTTCTTTTAAATAGTTTTTAATTCGTATTTAATTATTAAAAAGTTAAAAAAATATAATTCTTTTTTTTTTAAATTTTATTTTGTCATTTAGGACTTAGGAAAATTATTTTGGTACCCGTAGGTTTATTTTTCATAAAATGTTACGTTTATGCTCGTTATTAGTTTCCGGTTTACGTTATTTGATTTTCGTGTTATTAGATATTACTCCCTCCGTCCCATTTTAATTGTCTTAGGCCCACAAAATACACATATTAAGAAATTTTGTTTGTATGTTGTAAAATGACAATAATATCCTCAAGTTATTATATCAACTCTTTGATTGTATTTTGTCTTTTATGGGCAAAAGTGGAAATTTCTTAGAAATTGACAACTAATTTGGGACAACAAAAAGTGCAAAATTGACAATTAAAATGGGACGGAGGGAGTAGTAACCAAAATTGAACCTCGTTATTTCAAGCATTTTAATTCCAAACCGAAAACGATATCCTCAATTTCATGCTTCTTTGGGACTACGACCCGGGTATTCGCTTATCCGGTTTATTACAATTGATTGTTGCGGTTAAATAGTCGCGAGTTGACTTTTTTTCGTGAGAGGTCGTGGCTTGTGAAGTGTTTTGACCCAAACAACAATCAATTTTTGGCGCCGCTGCCGGGGAGGTGTGTTGCGACAATATCGTCACGGTTTGACGATTAGTGACTTGAAGATCCTTCCTCGTGAAGTTAAGTTTTTATCTTGTGAATATTTTTTGTCCAAAAATCCAAAAAAATTGAAAAACCTTGAAAACCCAAAAAGATTTTCTTCTCCAAATTATTTTTCCTTTTTCTTTTGTGATTTTCAATGTTTCTAAATTTAAAAATCCAAAAATATTCTTCTCAATCCTCTTATCCGTTTGATTCTTTATTTCTTATCCCTCTATCTGTTTAATTCTTCTTCTCTATGTCTTCATCTTACCGTTATGGTTGTCAATGGTGTGGAGGTCCTCCAAATGGCGGGAATTGTCCCGGTTGTAGCATGGTGGAATCGGGAAACGGGTTTGTCTATGACCAAAATCCTTATTCCTACCATGAAACAACCGACTTTTTCAACCAGCCCCCCACAACACCAGATGGAGACATATTCTTGTGAGTCTTGTGGAGGTAGTCCTAACCCGGGTTTTGATTGTCAAACAGGGAACATGTTTTTCTATGAGTAAGTTCCATGTAATCAAAACTTCGGGTATGACCATTATCCATATAATTCACCGAATCAGTCACAACAATCATATTGTTGTGAGTACTGTGGAGGTCCACATTATAGCTCTGATTGTCAAACGAGGAACCCGCTTGTCTATGAGCACGGCCCTTGTGACAATTATGACTATTCTTATCATGACCAACCTCCACAGTATCAAACGATTCAAACTCAGCCTCCGCCATCTCATCAAGAATTACTCCAAGACATTGATAATGAAAGGAATGATAATATGGATTTGGTTTTCAAAGATATACTCCAACGATTGCAAGATTTGAGGAATACATCTAATGATCTGGCTATTAATCATACCCAAGAAGATCGTCATGAAAAATCTTGTGCAGAACTTCTAGCCGAAGAACGAGGAGCAAAAATGCGTTCCATATTTCTCAGGGCTGCCCTTCTTGATGACGATGATGAGGAAGAAGACGAGGAGAGTACGATTCCTTTGAGTGATATCATTTCTCAGCTCCCTCAGTCTATTGCAATCACAAACATCTTTCCCTCTCAGTCTAGACCCGAGGACTCTCTCATTATGGGGGATGAGCATCTTAGCACTATTCCTGAAAAGGAATCGGACGAATTCATAAAGTCTAGTGCTGAGAACCTTGTCCCAACCCCAAGTGAGTCTGAGGAGATATTCGACAAAGAATGTGATTCTCCAATTTTTGGAGAATCTCTTGACATCTCTGAGGTTACTTCCGGGATTTTCTCTAACACTCTTTTTGAATTTGATGACAAGTGCTTTTCTAGCAACATGAATCCTCTCTTTGTTGAAGTGTTATAGAACGATGAGGTCAAAGACTCTAATGTTTTTGATAATATGACCTCAATTGTTAATCCCGAGATTCAAAAGAATATTATTTCTCCGACATATGTGACAGTGCCTATTGAGGGTCGCCCTTACATTGACTTCACATATGTCGTTCGAGTTTTTCTACCTTTCTTCTCCTATAAGGTAGATTTTCCTTCCATTCACTCGCTCGGGAGTGAAGACACCATTTTTGACCCCGGCATCTCCATTTATCATCCTTTTGAGCCGGGTGTATCTCATCGGAGTGGAACTTTTAAGCACTTCAATGTTTCTTCAAACATCTTGAACGAAAGTCCGATGGAGATTTTCTTTTCCACATGCTCCCCCAAGAACAATTAAATTCGGGGCGAGTCAAGCTATACGACTCGATAAAAAACAAGCGCTTCGTGGGTGGCAACCCATGCTTATCCATTCTATCTTCTTTCTTATTTCTAACACTAAGTGTGGGGGAATTCCTCTACTTGTGCTTTGTTGTTGTATGTTTGCCTTTGTTTTCAGGATTCCTGTAGATCATGATGATTGATGTGCCTGTTTTCAATCCAGCCGCCCAATATCCGATCTTTATGTTTATGTTTATCCAGGGATATCTTATTAATCCTTTTTGTGAAAAAGATTTCGTTTCCACACTTAGGTAGTAGTCTTACCCTTTTACGTTCTATAGTGTCTGCATAATAGCCGGTACTATGAATATTGAGGGCAATATTCAATTCTAAGTGTGGGGGGGAATTCTCATTTGATCAAATTTGACCAAATTTTAAAATTTTCACATATTGTACCTACTAGTCCCCTAGCACCCCCGTTTTGACCAAAAATTTTAAAATTTTTATCGTATTTTTCGTCTAAAAGAAGTGCTTGGCACAATAAAAATAATTTGCTATACATTAATGCTTCGGTATTAGTGGAAGTTTAGACTTGATTAGGCTAGAACAAGGGGAATCCCGACTCTGCTAGAGTGTTGATCTAGCTGCTACCCTTAACGTTTAGGCTAAGTTTTTACGAATTGTGCAAATGAAAATGCTAAGCGTGGAGTAGTGGTTCTCTTTAGAGCTTATATAAGTAATCTATGGCTTTTCCTCCCAGAAGTTCCTAACCTGACTAAATTAGTGCTATTTTCAAACTTTTGAACGAAAAAACCGTTTTTGTTAAGCAAATAAGTTTTTATACAATCTTGATTTAGAATAGTAGTTCAAAGTTTTATTTAAATTTCGGAACAAGCATACTTTCGTAAAACATAATAAGAATGCAAAATGAAAGTGAGTCGTTGTTTGAAAGTTGCAAAAGTTAAAGTTTTAAGTATGAATAAATAAGTCCTAACCTTCGGTTCGAGATCGGTCCTTGGATCCTTATTACCAAAAGGCGTTTAGGTCTTGGCTACCCTCTTGCACCGGCCCTTGGACCCTTAATTCTGAAAGGCGTTAAGGTCTTGGAACTCTCCGTTGTAACGGCCCTTGGATCCTTTATTCCGAAATGCGCAAGGTCTTGGAATTTCCCCGTGAAGCTCCGTAATTTATGGTAAAATAATGAGTTAAGTCAAAAAAAAAAAAAAAAAAAAAAAAAAAAAGTGATGAAAAATGAAAAAGATGTTTATGTTTGTTGCTTATGAATAAATGTGAGAAACTTGCTTCTTCTTAAATTTAAATCGAAAGTTGAACTAGTATTCGTCAATATTGTCTAAAAGTTGGACGGTGATTTAGAAATTGTTGACTTCAAAGATCCCGTGAGCTCCGATACTATTCTCGAGGGTGTATAAACCTAGCCTCCTAAGTTTACTAAGGACTAGCTGAGAAGAAAGTCGCTACATGGAGTGATCTCACCTTTGAATCTCTAATTTCTAAATCATTGTCGGTTTTTAACCCTAATAAATGTCGATTTTTACGGTCAAAACTTTGAAAACTAGCACACACACCTAACTTAAATAAATTTGGGAGCGAAAAGTTAAGTCTCGGCTTACATAGATTGCTAATATGAGTAGTGTTAGCATTTTACAAAAAACGTTTGCACAAGGGTTTTGAACTTAGTTGGGAAGTATTAAAAAGAGGATGACGATTACAATTCCCCGGAGTCACCCATTTTGTGTGATTCCCGTTCCATGATGCCATTTTTGAAAATCAAGCAGGATATTTACGTTTGTTCTCGTTTAAATTACTTGCATTTTATAATAAAGTCAAAACGGGGTATATTTTTGGTAACCTTGACATTTTTTATCCTTTCATTACTTCATATGATCGGATTGCTAGGGACTAGCAATTGTTTAGTGTGGGGGATTGATGAGTGGCCTTTTACTCATCATTTTATACCCGAAAAACCCCACAAAAATGACCAAAAACACCCAAATGGACCATATATTGTTACAAATATCCTTGGATTGTGTTTTATGCGTTTCAGGTACAAAAGGATTGAAAACGGGGCAAATATGGACAAAATCGAGCTTAATATGGAAAAGAGCCGAAAACCGAAGCCGGAAAAGACATTATTTATTTGGATTTAATTCGAGCTCGGAAAATCCCAAACGGCCCTTGGATTATTCTTGCTTGGCAAAATTGGACCCTTGGTTAACTTTGAAGATATGGCAGATTTAGTCCCTACCATTTCCACTATTACAACTTTGGTCCTTAACCATTTCTATCCTAACACCTAAAAATTACAACCGGATCCTTAAAAATAAAAACCAAACCCAACCCATTCACAACATTAATCCCACCAACCCAATTTTATCCCTTTGGCCCATCACCAAAAAGCCCACACCCATCCCTTTTTTGTTAAACCTAATCTAAATACCGGGGTCAAAGGTCAAACACAAAAAAAGATAATCAAAAACCCAGACCTAATCACCATCATCATCTTCCTAAATACAATTTTCCCGCCTAAGCTCCCTAATCACCCTCTCCATCACTTTCAGCTTTCCACCTCCTCACTACCATCCAAACCCTTCACATGGCTGTGTCTCCTCACCCCTCCACCTCATCAATCCGAGGACCACAACCTATCATCTAACGGCTACAATTTCAAGTTGTGGGGATCAAGCTAATCCATGGGTTCAAGATGAAGACAAGAAGCACACTGAGGACTCCTCTCACACAAGAAGCACAACAAAAACCCTAGACTTTTTAGTATAAATAGATAGTGATACCTCAGTAGTTCGCTAGGTTTTAATTTAGCTTAATTTAGGTATTTCTTTCTTTTCAGCTTATTGTAATTTATTTAGTTTTCAGGAATATAATTTAATTTTCAGTTAATGAAATTTTAAGATTTGTTGTTTTTATTTTCTCAGTCAACCTTAGTCAAACTTTACTATTGATCTGCTTATTTTTTGCTTATTAGGTCTAGCTATTCATCTGCACTATGGTTAGTTTTGGTTAAGCTTATTTCAGCCCTATTAAGTTGTTTTCAGTTCACTTTAAGTATTATTAGAGCTTTTTGTAGATTTCTAGTAGATAGGAAGGAATTGGACCATAGAACTGCTTATTAAGCTATATTAAGCTGAGCTTGACTTTTTGATTTTTTTTTGCACTTTCTGAATTCCTTTTGGTCATATTGAACATTGGTTAGAGTCCCTTGTGGTTTTGCAAAGTCTAGGTACAAATACCCATTCTGAGGTCTAAACCCATGACTGCACATTTTTTTTAGTTTTTTTTCAGCCCCTTTTGTTGAATTTTAAATTGCTCATGTTAAGTTGTTATGAGCTAAATTTTTGCACCAATAATCTTGGCTGGCTTAACTAGCTAGTAGCATTTTTTTAGATTTTTAGTATTTTTTCTTTCACAGCTTTTTGAGGGCTTAAAAACCCCTATTTCTGCCCTGCACTAAACTGATCTCAGCAGCCCCCCCCCCCTTAGTTGCTGATTTGAATTGATTAGCTGCTTATTTATTTTTTTGGTTTTTGTGGCTTATTCAGTACTTAGCTTATTTAGGTTGTTTCAGATTGCCTTAGCTTATTTTAGTTTGTCCCTTAGCTTATTGTAGCTTTTACCATTGTTCACAATAGCTTTTTGCCTATTTCCATTTTTGTCCCAACTGATTCTGCTTTTTAAGCTCATTCTTAGCTTATTTGTGGTTTTAAAAATGTTTTTCAGTATCAAAAGTACTTATTTGTAATTGCTTATTCAGTTTCCAAAAGAAAAACAAAAAAATAAAATGTTTGCAAAAAATGGCATAACCTGGGACTCGAACCCAGGTCTGCCAACTCACAACACCAACAAATTACCATTGCACCCTTGGGATTTCTTTAGTCATGTCTTGCAAGATTTAATTTTTAACACCTCTTTTCTTTTTAGCTTATCCGCCCATTTTTGCTTTTTCCCAGCTTATTGAAATAAGCTGGGACCTTTTTCATAAAATTTTATTTTGTCATTTAGGACTTAGGAAAATTATTTTGGTACCCGTAGGTTTATTTTTCATAAAATGTTACGTTTATGCTCGTTATTAGTTTCCGGTTTACGTTATTTGATTTTCGTGTTATTAGATATTAGTAACCAAAATTGAACCTCGTTATTTCAAGCATTTTAATTCCAAACCGAAAACGATATCCTCAATTTCACGCCTCGTTGGGACTACGACCCGGGTATTCGCTTATCCGGTTTATTACAATTGATTGTTGCGGTTAAATCGTCGCGAGTTGACTTTTCTTCGTGAGAGGTCGTGGCTTGTGATGTGTTTTGACCCAAACAACAATCAGTTAGATTATGACCTTATCCAACATTTGAATTTGAATTTCAAATGCACATTCTCTTCTCTCTGTAACACCCCCAAATTTAACAGTAGCGGAAGCATACGGGTCATGGGGGTGCAACTTGTAATTGGAAATCACAACACAAGGTAAATAAAGAACCAAATAAATACTCTATTTTAAATATATCAAATCAAATATTTAGAGTTTACAAAAGAGGTTCATGTTCAGAAAATAGGCCCATTAGTTTTAGCGGTCCCATACAAAAACAAGTCATAGTTGTGTGCGCTAATACTTCTAAAAAAGGGGCTATGACCCTTGCCTGACCAATACATTGCCATGATCAATCAAATTAAGCACCTGAGAAAAACATGCTAAAAGTCAGCAAAAAGCTGGTGAGTTCATAGGTTTAAATTAAAGTAGTAAACAATAAATTTGGACCAATAGTTTTGTGTACGATCATCACAACGCATATAATGTCATACAAAATAGTCTATCGCGTTAGCTCTAAGTTCATGCAACCGAGGCTCGACAGTTTAGTGCGCTATTCTATAGCACATAAATAACAATCAGGGGCCCATAGCGAGTGTTTAACCCAATACACTCGTAGTCTGACTTGATATACGCTCGCGTTGACCCGTCTGGCCAACCGAATGGGGGAGTCACCCCAATAGATCTATCTATAACAATCGTGCTTCCCAAAGGGAACTAACGGTTCATGAAGATGGGCATAACAGTGGGTTCTAGGGCTTAGGCTAACTACGCAATAGTTTTGAGAAAATAAACAGTAATGTGGTCCATAAAACAGTTTGCATGTTTCTCACCCCATAGTTGTAAAACTAGTATAAGTAAAGCGGTGCTATAAACTCACCTTAATAGAGTGAACAATGAAAGCAGTGAATTCACAGAGTGTACGGCACCAACACGCGACCTAGATTTAAAAAGGCATGTTTTAGTTCACAGTCTAAATTAAGTCTCTATGAAATTTAATTCAAAAGTTTTAAAGTGTTTATGTTGTTGTTGCTTATGTGGCAGGAAATGAGTTTAAAATTAGTTTTCTAAGTATTTGCAGGTATTAGCTCTTGGAAGTGCTTAAATGTATGACAATGGAGATATCGAAGACGAAGAAGACTCTGATTGACGATAAACGAAAGACGATGAATGGAAAGGGATTATGAATAATATTAGACGTTGTCGAGATATGAAATGTTATTGTTAAGGATATGTAAAATTTGTCGTTATAAAATATAGTTATATATGTTTTGAATTGTAGAAGAATTATGTGTAGGTGATGACCTTTATTTAAATGATTTGTGATTTGGAAACTAACGTATAACGGTTGTACATAAAATGTTGTGTTTGTCCCGTTTTAAATAAAATATAATAAATACATTTATTTAATAGAGGTTGGGCATGACTCGTATATGTATGTTGATTTCTTGGTTTGTCACAATTATATATGTTTAGGAAATATTCGTTCAAAAATTGTTATAAAAACTTAAGTGTATTTTCTAAATTACCGCTTTAGTGATATGATTGTTAACCATATACGAGGTTTGATAAACGATATAAGTGAGTCAAATGTTTACTAGTTTAGATCCGAAATAATGTTTATCATAGGTGGTATAATTGTTAATCCTTACATGTATTTTTCTAAAATCGATATAAGTAAGTTTCCATTTGTATAAAGAGTTCATAATAGGTGACATGTATATATATGTATATATATATGTGTTGTATATATCGTTTGTTTCGTAAATTAATGTTTTTACAAATTGACGTGAGTTTACTGGACTGGACTAAAATACCGAATGGGCTGAACTAGATTGGAGTGGGCTGTGTTGATCTTATATTCGAACACATACACAACCCGAATGGAACCTGTGTGTTTGCTGGGAATACAAGAGTATATGTTCGACACCAAAATGGTTTTTAACACACAACGGATTTCATGTCGAGGTCGAGTACCACTTGACAACTCGGCTTAATGACCATCCAAATTTACATGAGATGATGAATTGGGTTCGACAACATGGTTTCACTAGTCACTACACACTTAACCAAAGTTTGGTTCAAGACTTTGGTATTAGAATGAGTAGGAAAAACAACTCACTTTCCCTTGAGTTTTGACCACAGAATTGGACACCAAAACACTCCCTTTTGGGTTTCGTATGGGACTTGAACTCGACAACCCATTGTAGGTTTGGGTTTGAATGGTGCAAAACACACACCCTCTTGGGGTTCTAATGGGATCGAACTAAGGCAGTCCCTTAGGAATTTGCTTTTAACCAAGGATGATTCGACCACTATACCTTAACCCAACTTTTGACCCTCGTTTAGGTTGCAAGTGAGTGAGTTGTGAGGTTGTTTCTCTAGGCAGGACAAGGATCAACCAAGGCAAGCACACCCTTTTTGGGTGGCTTCCTGGTGAGGAGTACACCGAACCAAATTTTTAACCACATTACACCCCTTTAGGGGTGGTTTTTCCTAGACCGAGAATGATCACAACATACCCTATTTGGGTGGTTTTTTGGTGAGGTTCAACTGGACTAAGAACACGGCATAACTTACCCTTGTGGGGGTGGTTCCACTTGACCAAAGCAGCTACCACACACCCTTGTGGGTGTGGTTTTTGCTCGAGCCAAAAACAACCATGAATCATCTTAACCTAGACCAAGTTCCTAGGTTTTAATCACACTAATTCGCGAGGGGTTTTTGTTGGAGTATGCTCGTGTCATAATAAATAATTATATGACTAGACATATGTGAGCCTATGGGGTCACACACTTATACATAGAGACACCATTTTATATATATTGTATTTATCGTATTTACACTATATATAAAACTACGTAACTTGGGATCGATAACGGGCTACAAATAACTAAGCTATTACTTAGTGTATTGGATTGGACCAACAAATGGGCAAGCCCATTTGAAGCTCCATATGGCCGGCCATGGTAGGGAGAACAAGAGGGAAAGATCAAGGGGTTAAGTGTAACTTTTCTTTTATAACCTCCAAATTGATTTGGTCATAATTGAGATCAATTACATTAAATGACTTGCAACTTTTCTCTCCTCCTCCCCCTCTCTTAAACTCACGGCAAAAACATAACCCCTCTAAGGTTTGTGTTTTTTTTTCATCCCTTCTTTGCTTAATCTATTGTAGATGGTTGCAAGGATCATTGTTACGGGGTCAAGACTAGCATCAATTGGTGATCAAGGACATGTAGTGTGTGTCACACATAGAAGAGATTGACTTCATTGATCTCTTAGGGTTTCTCATTCCATTCGTGGGTATTGGTGTGTTGGTGAATCCGTGATCACGCTAAAAAGGTATATAATTGTTGTATTTATTTATTGATTGATCATATGGCTATATGGATCCGTCTCTAGGTGATGTTTCCGCTGTGTTTGATTATTTAATTATTTTTTCATATTCATCATCACCTATAGTGGTATCACGAGCCATCATATGTGCCATATGATTATCGGGTATGCATAAAAATGGCTAAAACGGGTGTTTTTTTGGTGATTTTTGAAACCACAATTAAAACAGCCCCTAGGGCTCCATTTTCTCACAAATGATCGAAACTTAAGGGGTCTTAAGATCTGTGATTTTTGATCTCATAGCCATTTGTTATGCATATGTTAATTGGTATACTTGTCGGGTACGCGTAAAATGGCCTAAAATGCACTATTTTGATCGATTTATGAAACGATTTCAAATCGGTCCCTATGGCTTAATTTTCTGTGGTAAAATGATAATTAGAAGGTCCTAATATCAGTGGGTTTTGAACCTAAGGCCATTTGACACGAGTACCAAACGGGGTTTTAATTCTTGTTAATTAATTTCTTCGTTTTGTTGGCTAAATCTTTAATTCTTGTTATTAATTTTTGTATCCATGGCAAATACATGCATGTTTGTCCATGGAGTTAGCCAACACCTTGTTTTGATCATAATATTATTGTATTATTATGTGTATATGCAAAGCCGATGAAAACCTAGACCACTTGTGCCATGAGTTGTTGTGATTTGTCGTTAATTTCTTGTTTTGGGGTTTGCCATTGTTTCGGCTTTTATGTAATGAATTTCAATTTGGTTTTTGCCATTGTTTGGGAATTTTACAGTATATAGGAATTAGATTAGTTGTATTTTACTTTCTATACAATGTAACCGAAGCTTGGAATGGAATGGCAAAAGAGTGAAAAATATAAACGCGAAAAATGGCTGCTGGAACATGCTGCAGTAAAACGTAGTTTCCTAGCGATTGGTAAGGAGTTATGGGCTGAAATGTTTTGTGCAGGTATACAAGACATGGGCCTACAACTTTGTTGTTTGGACCTAAGAGTGGGGAAGACTCCTTCTACGCGTTTTGGGACTCCCAATACAGAAATTCTGGGCGGACAGATTCATTATTTCATGTACATAATGGGTCTCTACTTGCTCTTGATTGTCTTGGAGCAAGTGGGATCCCTCCGTGTGGTTGTGTAGACTTGTACCTAGTTGACCCTTGGTTCTCGTGATGGCTCACGAGACCGAGCACGGGATTTTCATCGGTTGAGGCTTTGCATATTGTGGTTGTGTGTTTGTTTATTTGCCTTTTATATGCTATGATTGTATGTAAATTGAAAATTGTTTTCTAAAAACTTGAAACGAAACACAAACCATTTTTTAAACTAAGTCTTATGATTTAGTTTAACTAAGTTTAAATATGGATTTGAAACTTAAAATCATTGTTTTCTAAATAACACTTAAACTTGTTATGCTTGTTATTTATTTTATGTATTGTCCAAACTTATTTATAATCCACATAGGATTAATATTAGTCTTGAAAATGGACAACTCGACACGCATAAATTAAAACAATGACTAGAATTAAGTTAAGAAAAGTTTTTAACTTGTGCTACGAAGAATGAATGCATGCTTCTTTCGTACACCTTTTTTATTCACATCAAAATATTTTACCCGTCAAAAATTTAAGTCATGCCGTCCAATCGCTTGAGAACACTTGCAATTACCTTTTGCCTATGCGTGGGACCTAGGTTGAACTGTAACCCAAGGTAACTATTCTCTATGCGTGGGACCTAGATATATTCTCACACGTTCTCAAATTGGATGACTTAATCGAGTTAAGCGCTGAGACCTTGACCCGAGGCAAAGATGGGACTAAACATGCCTACATGACACTAGTTGTTTGACACTAAATGCCATGAGGCCCATAAGGATCTAAGAGTTGTACATGTAATAAAATTGGTGATCGTCGCCTATCAATTGAATCTACTATTGCTAGCAGATCAACTGATGTGATAGTAGAAGTACAATGTGGATCTTAGCCTTTTTGTATATTAATTGCTTTAAATTGTAAACATGGGGTAGTTAAATTACAAAAGGATAATTATCGAAAATACTAAAAATGAACATTGTAAATTCAATTAATGAATTAATGCAACACAAACCGTAAACAAGAGTTTGTTGTTTTCTAGTTAAAAGGACGAACTAAGACGTTCTTTCCTTGTAAGAAAGAGACTTGTTCCTATCATTTTTCTTTATGAGGAAAAGCCATAATGGGAATATTTGAATTTTCCTAATTCTAATCAAACTCAAAGAACACCTACTATAGAAATCGTGATGTCTTGTAAAAGTCAAAATGGTTAAGTATGGTTACACATCTTATTCTTTCAAGGTTGTTTTATAACCCTAGTTCCAGTTTTGAAACCTTGAAGAAATATAAGATATTTGGATAACTAGAGAACACGTTTTCTATGGCTACCAAACTAAAATAAGTTTAAATAATTAGAAGACGAAAATATCAATAAACCGCAAAGTGGTAAAGGCAATTACTATCATGATTACCTAGCAATTTGTCTTAACCGAATAAACCTACTAAGGTCCTACACACCCTTGTGGTAAAGTATACAAATTATGGAGGAAATGCATGTCTATTTTCAAGTTAAATTAGAAATGATGGCTAGCCCATCATCTATATGTTAGAACTTGATGCACTTCCTTGAATACCTAAGTACATGTTTACTAGTCAAAGTGACTCATATTAGCAATAATGTGTAGATATTTAAAGAAAGAAGGAAAGTATCCAATCGCCACTCACTCTCCACTGGTGACGTAACACTTATAAATGTTATCTATAAACTTGTTATGCATGATTCATCATTAAAATGATAAAGTTCTACATATCTATATTTTGATTTTGACTAAAAATCATATGTTATCTTAGACATTGTCATATTGCTCTCATGATGTTGTGCCATGCACAAGTGGGAGAAATCTTAATTGTGTGCAAGGTACAACATACAACAACATGACTAATGGTTTTTCTTGACTGCAAGGTAAGAAACTAAGATTCTACTAGGACTTCTACACATAAAATGTATGTTGCCCTAATTAGAACAAATATCAAGATAACATGAAAAGCTACTTCAACATATTCACTGAATTGTTTAGTAAATATGATTATGTTTTCTTGTAAATTCATAATCATGAAGTATGAAATTAACTTGAATTTACTATTGAGGCTGAGAGTCGGCGCTTGTAATTACTTTAGTTGAATATGTTTAGGTCTCTTGTAAAGACACAAACATCAATTCCGTTAATTGTTGGAAGACTCATAACGTAAAGTAAGACGTTAACTTGTTATGTCTTCTTGTTAAGACATGTACACTTACGACGTATATTAAAATATTAAATGTTTATGTTTTCTACTTAAAACATGCACATGAAGTAAAGTATGCAGTAGGCTAAAATTACTATTGATGCCATCTGGTTTTACTTGGTTGGCAGATACGTAAGCCAAAAGTAGAAGTTCATCTAATGAGTTGTGTGATAGTCTCACAACATCAGTCCTCATGGAGTACCACAACTTTATGGTATGTCCATCAGGGAAAATCAAACTCTATTGATATTGTTTGATCTTTGATGACTTAAACTGTTTTACCTCCAAAGCTATCAAGGTTAGAAAATTGGATGTTCCATGTGTACACTCAATATGGTACCAACCCAGAAGGAATTTAAGACACAATTGTATTATGGCATGGGATGAATCTCATTATGTTTTGATTGAAGTTATGAATTTCTTAAATACGTAAGAGTAAGTAATTAGCAAACTAGAGTCAAGAACTAACGATGTATTTTGGATATCCCACTTGAAAACAATTTATTGTTACTCAAGATGCTGAGTGTCTAGAGATTAGTCTCTACTTACAAAAGCAAGTGGGAGCACCTTTAGATCTTGAAGTTATTCAAGAGCAACCTTCTTAGTACACTTGCTAATGTCATTCTAAGGTTGAACATGCATATGTTAAACCATAGATTGATATCTCTCATTCATAAATCCGCAAGGATACCTTTTGCACCTGAATGATATAGTTTTTTATATCAATGCTAAGGGATATAAGTATGAGGATCCTAGTGAACCTGCTAACTA
This sequence comes from Artemisia tridentata subsp. tridentata, assembly GCA_021014915.2. Taxonomy (NCBI): domain Eukaryota; kingdom Viridiplantae; phylum Streptophyta; class Magnoliopsida; order Asterales; family Asteraceae; genus Artemisia; species Artemisia tridentata. The sequence goes on from CP139504.1 coordinate 299,540,841, forward strand.
CAGAGATGCATTATCAGATCTTGAATCTGATGAATAGCTCAAAATTATGAATGTTAAGATGCAATTCTTGAAAGACAATCACTCATGGAGCTTGATTGATCTCTTACCAATCAGTTAGACTGTGAGGTTAAAAATGAGTTTCTTAATGAGAAGACTCAAAAGGACAAACTTATACACACATTTAATGCACACGTAGTAAAAGGAGTTTACTCATACTCAAGAAATTGACTATGGTTAAATCTTCCTGCCTACAAACATTAAATGTATAAAGATGATTAATTGTCATACTTGTCTTCATATAAATGAAATATGACAATAGGATATCAAAACACTTTTCTTGTTAATTACCTTTGCGAGGACGATGAGTAATCAAAAGGGTTTATGAATCCATATAATCTTTATTATGTATACAAGATAAAAGAATCCATGTGTGGATTTGATCATGCATCTAGGAGCAGAGATCTTAAGTTAATTATAAAATCATTAATTTGATTTTGATTAATAAGATTACTTCTAAGTACACTGAGAGCAAGTAGGAGAACTGTATTTATTTTCTTGAATCTCATATGTCGTTAACATATTAGAAACAATATTCCATCTAAGCTAGACTATAATCCTTAGTTTGGAATGAAGTTTCTCTTAAGGGATTTAGAAAATAGAACATACAACCTTGTTACATATGTTTATTAGAATAAACATATGCGGTTATTAAGTCTAACACAATATGACACGTTATTGAGGGGAGTCTCAATGATCAATCTCACTTGATGAGATTGAACACATGAATGGAAACCTTAAGTTCAACGAAAGGATACATTATGCAAGTCGTATTATGCATTGGACTGTATATATCATTTGCATGAATGCAAGATGAGTTGATAACAACAAATATCTAAGTGAAAGTCATTAGATAATTGTTAAACGAACATTATAATGGACCTACAAAGTACCAAAGATATGTTCAACGTTTACGGATATTTGAGGAGCTCTTTTTTGTTTGCATATACTGATGCTTATTTAACTGAGATGATGCTCAACCCTAGTCGTGGTAGGATGTCATCATGAAAGATGAAATTGTTGACTAGATGTGGTCGTTTGAGAGCATTAATGCGTTATACACTAAAAGAATAAGAATACTTTACAGTTTGAGAAACTGTTCAGATGACTGTCTAAAGTAGGTGTTCTGCTAGCTTCAAACACCCTATGGAATGCATTGTTGCAATACTCGTATTGTACTTGAATGCACACATACAAAGGACAATTATCACTCAAACCTTTCTTGAATTTTGAAACAAGTATTCTCAAAGTTTACTCAGATGACTACTTGTTGTCTTGTACAACATAATTTGATCATGGTGGGAACATCGGATTCTGACCTGTGAGTAGTCTTATGCATACCTGTTTTTAGTATTTGGATAATGGAACTGTAAGCAGTCGTATTATATAATGAATTGATATACCTGGTATGATCGTCTTCATTTATACTACTGTGTTCTATATTTGCATGTTTAATCCATGAATAATTTATTGATTCTAAAATTGTCCATTGCCAGTTGACGATACGGGAGTATCATCGAATTAAGGCAAATGTGAGCGTGTTGGTGATATTTATTAAGAATAGATATTAATTGACGATTCCACCAAACTCACATGTTGTTCATTGTGATGAACATTGGACTGACCCAACCTACGAGTATTCACTACATGGATCGGCGTCAAGAGTGAATCTCGCAATTGCTTATGTCTCTTATTCTTATACGGGCTAAATAAAGACATAGCCTGGTCTAGTAAAGTGTTGGGCTTTTTTGGCCCCAAAAAAGTCGCTTTCCCAAAATAGCCCAACACTTTAAGCGACTGAATCTGGGAGTGACATGTGGTGGAAAAAAGTCGCTTAATTCAAAAAAAGTCGCTTAAGCGACTTTTTTTTTCAATCTACTGCTAATGCATCTGTTTCTACTGCTGGGCTTAATCGAAAGTCGCTTAATTTACAAAAAGTCGCTTAAGCGACTTTTTTCCGCCACATGTCACACCCAGATTTAGTCGCTTAAAGTGTTGGGCTATTTTGGGAAAACGACTTTTTTGGGGCCAAAAAAGCCCAACACTTTACTAGACTGGGTTATTTGTAGAATTACCCCTTCTTATACTTGAGATGCAAGTAGGTCTTGCATGCGTGGAATTTCATTCCCTGATATGATTAAACGCTGTCCTGAATAAGGTAGTTACAAAAACCATCTTCATGAGTGATATGAAACACATGAATGACACGTGCAGTCAAAATTGGATTTGTTCCTCCACATGTCATGGAGTTAGATACAATTGGGCCCCTCGATGAATTGGACAGATGTTTGTATGGCCGTACCCAAATGAGATTAAGATGAATCTTGATCCACTTGGTAATCTTATTCGATTTCTATATCAAGAAACATAATATTTGATATATTAGAATGACATTTGATCCATGTCTAATGTTCAACCTGGTATCTGTAACAAAAGGATGGATGACATATAAACCATTTAAATGAGACGTTTATGAAACTATTCTCACATATTTCTAGGGGCGTTGGCATGTTGCTCGACGCTAACCTTTGCTTGTATAATTACTTGATTATTATGACGTCACAAGTGGGAGCTGTTGGAGTATGCTCGTGTCATAATAAATAATTATATGACTAGACATATGTGAGCCTATGGGGTCACACACTTATACACAGAGACACCATTATATATATATATATATATATATATATATATATATATATATATATATATATATATATATATTTATATATATTGTATTTATCGTATTTACAATATATATAAGACCATGTAACTTGGGATCGATAACGGGCTACTAATAACTAAGCTAGTACTTAGTGTATTGGATTGGACCAACAAATGGGCAAGCACATTTGAAGCTCCATATGACCGGCCATGGTAGGGAGAACAAGAGGGAAAGATCAAGGGGTTAAGTGTAACTTTTCTTTTATAACCTCCAAATTGATTTGGTCATAATTGAGATCAATTACATTAAATGACTTGCAACTTTTCTCTCCTCCTCTCCCTCTCTTAAACTCACGGTAAAAACAGAACCCCTCTAGGGTTTGTGTTTTTTTTTTTCATCCCTTCTTTGCTTAATCTATTGTAGATGGTTGAAAGGATCATTGTTACGGGGTCAAGTCTAGCATCAATTGGTGATTAAGGACGTGTAGTGTGTTTCACACATAGAAGAGATTGACTTCATTGATCTCTTAGGGTTTCTCATTCCATTCGTGGGTATTGGTGTGTTGGTGAATCTGTGATCACGCTAAAAAGGTATATAATCGTTGTATTTATTTATTGATTGATCATATGGCTATATGGATCCGTCTCTAGGTGATGTTTCCGCTGCGTTTAATTATTTAATTATGTTTTCGTATTCATCATCACCTATAGTTTTGACACGAAATACTAACAACAACAAAAATTTCTAGGCTCCAATTTAAGAACTTCCAACGGCAACCAAAGTCATTCGACTCGAACATAGATTGACAACGACAACCAACAAGAACAGATTCAACTAATGAGCCAATTTTTAGGTTCCATTAAGTCTTTTAAGCCACCAAAAACAACAACAACAACATATCAATCCTCACAAATTCAATTCGACACAGTGATAACCACAAATACACGCGAGTTAAAATAAACATAAACCAATTTAATGTCATTCAAATAACAATGAATGCAAATAAAGAGTTTAAAATGAAGAAGGTTTTTACCCTTATAGTGAGTGCGAATCGACAAGGTGACCCAAAGATTTAGAACATAGAAGCAATTCGAGCAACCACAAATCTCAACCCAAGCAATTCTAATTCGAACCCCAGCCAATCCACCTCTAACCGAATATGTTACCCTTCGAACCCTTTGAACCTTGATAAAGCTTTGAGTGAATGAGTAGATTTGTGTGGATCGACTAGTTTTGATTAGCCATTAAAAAGATGAATTTCTTGAATGGTTTCACCATTCTTTCGAGTCTTGAAACTGATAAATTTCCAATTGAAGCTTCGGTCGTCCACTGTCCTCATCACCACCCTTTGTCTATACTTGTTGACCTTTGGGGAAGAGCTTCTTGAGAGGGACGGTTAATCCTTGGGATGGAGAGAAGGTATATGGCACCATAGATTGATGGTGATGGATCGAGTGGGTTTTCTGGGAATATGAGAACCCAGACAAAAGAGAAAAAGTAGATAAAAGAGGCGTGGGTAATTGTGTGACTGGGGGACGGTGGTATGGGGAAGAGATAATAAATTTATTCAAGGTTTGTTTTATTAAAAGAAAGTATAGTGTGTACCCCGTGTCCCGCTGAGCTGAGGTGAAATCGGGTTTTCCCGGACTCGATATAAACGTGGAAAATAAATTTCGGAGACGTTCTTATAAAACTAACATAAAAATAGAGTTTGTTGTCTCAAAAATAAATCCTGAGATTAATTCGTTACTGATGTGATGTCGGTACGCGTGTGGTTTCGTTTTTCAGTAAAAGTGAGATAACCTCTCGCTTTTATTATGTTACAGTCTGTAAATGTGAGAATGGGGGAAATTCACTATTTCTGGTGAGATTAAATAGTTTTGGTGAGTTACTGTGTGTTACAGTGTGCGGGTTTGCGTCCCGTAATAGTTATGTAAGCACATAAATGCTTATTTTAACAATTTAGTAATAATAAACTGACATTTATTATTAAAATATTAGTGGGAAAATTACTGTTTGTCACACTCTCCTATCCATAGGGAATATTCTTGGCATATTCTTTCTCTTAACTATGCCAACTCATTTAAGCTAACCATGGTTTCTTTCTAACCTAAATTCTTTCATACACTTCCCTCTCTCACATAATTTGTATTTGAAATTCAAATCTTCCCTCACTATCTTCTCTCAACATCCACACTTCCTTTGCAAGTAAAGGAATATTCCATGGCATATTCTTTTTCTATTTTCTATGCCATGTGAGGAATACCTATTATTAAAATATTAGTGGGAAAATTACCGCTTGTCACATCCTCCCCGCCTTAGAAAGAAAACCGTCCTCAGTTTTCACTTAGAGTTACCCGATAGATTTGAGAAAAGATGCAGGTATTTACGCTTGATCTCGTCCTCATGCTCCCACGTGTATTTGGGACCTCTTCGAGAGTTCCAATGAACTTTAACAATAGGAATACGGCTTTGCTTAAGCCGTTTGATTTCTCGATCCATAATCTCAACAGGTTCCTCAACGAAATTTAGTCTCTCGTCAACCTGGATTTCTTCTAGAGGAATAGCAAGCATTTCGTCTGAGAGACATTTTTTCAGATTGCTCACGTGAAACACATTGTGCACGGAGCTGAGTTATTGTGGTAACTCGAGTCGGTAGGCTACCGGCCCAATTCTGGTGAGAATCTTGAAAGGTCCAATATATCAGGGATTTAGCTTCCCACGCTTTCCAAAGCGAATCACGCCTTTCCATGGCGATACTTTCAACATAACACGATCTCTGACTTGGAACTCAAGTGGTTTTCGTCTCTTATCTATATAGCTTTTCTGACGGTCTTGAGCCGCTTGCATTTGGCTCTTGATCTGCACAATCTTCTCAGTAGTCTCTTGTACTAGTTCGGGACCGGTGAGCTAATTTTCTCTGACTTCAGCCTAACATATTGGTGATCTGCACTTTCTGCCATAGAGTATCTCTTAGGGTGCAGCTTTGATGCTGGTGTGATAGGTATTATTCTAAGAAACCTCGGCTAACGGTAGATGTCTATCCCAACCGTTTTCAAATTCTATCATGCATGCTCGCAGCATGTCTTCTAGGGTTTGAATGGTTCTTTCGCTTTGACCATCTGTTTGAGGATGGTATGCGATGCTCATATCAAGATCAGTACCCAAAGCATCTTGTAGTGATCTCCAAAAGTTCGACGTGAAACGACTATCTCTGTCGGAGATGATAGAAAGTGGGACTCCATGTCGTGCAACTATCTCCTTCACGTATAGTCGTGCAAGTTTAACCATGCTATCGTTCTCTCTGATCGGTAGAAAGTGGGCGGACTTGGTGAGACGATCAATGATTACCTAAATGGTGTCGTAACCGCTTGATGTCCTTGGCAGTTTGGTGATAAAGTCCATCGTTATACGTTCCCACTTCCACTCGGGAATTTCGGGTTGTACGAGTAACCCTGATGGCTTCTGATGTTTAGCTTTGACCTTTGAACACGTTAAGCACTGACTGACATAAGTCGCAATGTCAGCCTTCATATTGGGCCACCAATATAACTTCTTCAGATCAAGATACATCTTGTCGGCTCCTGGGTGGATGGAGTATTTAGACTTATGAGATTCGTGCATGATGAGGTCACGTATACCTCCATAGAGTGGGACCAAACTTCTGTTCTTGTAACATAATGTCCCATCTGTTCTCTTCACGAATCCGTTTTCGCTCCTAGGCATTCCATAAATCTTCTCGTTGGGTCTGTTTCCTTCCTTGAGTGCCTCGGCCTGAGCCTCAAGGATTTTCGATGGGAGAGGTGAGACAATTTTCATACCTAATGATCGTACCATCAGAGGTTTTGGTCTCTCTTTTCGGCTAAGAGCATCTGCTACCACGTTTGCTTTGCCTGGGTGGTATCAAATTTTGCAGTCATAATCGCTGAGCAATTCTAACCAACGGCGTTGCCTCATATTGAGCTCCTTTTGGTCAAGGATATGTTGCAAACTTTTGTGGTTGGTGTAAACTACACACTTGGTGCCATAGAGATAGTGTCTCCAGATTCTGAGAGCAAACACTACTGACCCCAGTTCTAAGTCGTGTGTAGTGTAATTCTTTTCGTGGGTTTTCAGTTGTTGAGAGGCATAGGCTATCACCTTCTCTCGTTGCATCAAGACAACTCCTTACCCTTTGTGTGAGGCATCGTAGTAGACTATAAAGTCTTCACTGCCTTCAGGTAGGGCTAAGATAGGTGCGCTGCACAACTTATCTTTAAGGAGTTGGAAAGCTTCTTCCGCTTTATCTCCCCAGTCAAATCTTACATTTTTCTGGGTTAGCTTAGTTAAAGGCTTTGCTATCTTCAAGAATCCCTCAATAAACCTCTTGTAGTACCCTGCAAGTCCTAAGAATTGGCGTATTTCGGTGGGAGTTGTGGGTGTCTCCCAATCCTTTATCGACTCGATCTTTGCAGGATCTACATGAATGCCTTGTCTATCAATTACGTGACCTAAGAATTGGACAGTTGGTATCCAAAACTCGCACTTGGAAAACTTAGCATACAACTCCTCTTTCTTCTGCAGTTCTAAGATCAGCCTAAAATGTTCTTCGTGCTCCTTCTCGCTCTTAGAGTATATCAATATGTCGTCGATGAAGACGATCATGAATTTGTATAAGTACGGCTTACACACCCGATTCATAAGATCCATGAATACTGCCGGTGCGTTGGTTAAGCCAAAAGGCATAACCTGAAACTCGTAGTGACCATAACGAGTTCTGAATGCCGTCTTCGGGATATCTTATTCCTGAACTCTAAGTTGGTGGTAACCAGATCTCAAATCGATTTTTGAATAAACGCACGAACCTTGGAGTTGATCGAATAGATCATCGATTCTCGAGAGTGGGTATCGGTTTTTGATAGTTAGTTTGTTGAGTTCCCGGTAGTCGATGCACATTCTGAAAGATCCATCTTTCTTGTTGACAAATAGAACTAGAGCTCCCCAGGGTGAGGAACTCGGTCTGATGAATCCTTTTTCGAAGAGTTCTGACAATTGTTCAGATAACTCCTGTAGTTCAGTCAGAGCTAATCGGTAAGGTGCTCGTGCCACGGGTGCGGCACCAGGCACTAGGTCGATTCGAAATTCGACCTGTCGGGTTGTCGGGAGTCCAGGTAAGTCTTCAGGGAAGACCTCTGGAAAGTCTCTTACGATTGGTACATCTTCCAAATGTTTTCCTTCCGGCTCCTTTTCTTTCTTTTCAGAGACTTGTGCTAGGAAGAAAAGGCATCCTTTCTCAAGGTATTTCTGGGCCTTCATGTAAGAGAGGACGTTTATTCTCGAGATGTTTCTTCAGTCTCTTATGTCGCATTCGACGATTAGAACCTCGTTCCCATAAGGTAGTCGAACGATTTTCTCGTCGCAGAGAATGGTGGCATGATATTTCGACAACCAATCCATGCCGATAATAACGGTAAAACTACCCAATTCTATAGGCATGAGATCGATGTTGAATGGGTGATTTAACAGGTTTATAGTGCAGCCTCTTACGATAGTGTCTACCCTTTCTAATTTCCCATTAGCTAACTCCACATTATATACGTTGCCTAGAGTGGTCGGGGCAATACCAAGCAGTGGACTAAATGCAGTTGAAACAAAACTTCTATCTGCTCCCGTATCAAACAATATGGATCCATAGCGGTTATTTAAAAGGAACGTACTCGTTACGACGTTCCGGTCTTCTTGGGCTTCCACTTTGCCCACTGCATAGACCCTACCGCGGGCTCCTCCATCATTTTCCTGATTTCCTTGTGGCACAACAGCTACTAGGTTTCCACCAGCTCCTGGATTCCTTTGTTTACCCTTATTACCCTGGTAACCTCTGTTTCCACCATTACCCTGATTCTTGGGCTTTCGGCATTCACTTCGGTAATGCCCTTTCTCACCACAACCAAAACATGTGATCTCAGCCTTCGGGTTGTTTGCTGGCGCAACTTGTACTGTCGCAAGAGGTCTCGCTTTGCAATCACGAGTCATATGTCCTATCTTTTGACATTTGTGGCATTTGACCATGCACTGAGCCTTATGATGCAACTTGCAACGATTACACAGTGGCAAGTTCCCTGCGTAGACCTTCTTCTCCATCGCTCCCGCATCATACACCTTAGCAACCTCCTGCCTTTTGTTTGGGTGGTGGCTGTTGTTTCGGGAATGATCATCCCATTTCCTCTTGCTAGTCACACCCGCTTCAATCGAATCCTCAATCACTTGTTCCATTAATTTGTTGGCCACTTCCATGGTCTCATAGAGATCAACAGCCTTGTAGGTAGTGACATTACCCTTGATAGATGGGGGTAATCCACCAATGTACCTTTCCAGTAGACGGGTTTCAGTCTGGACCATATCGGGGCATAGTAAGATAAGCTCTTGAAAACGTTGATTATACACAGCCATATTGGTACCCTGCACTTTGAGGTTCCAAAACTATACTCCAACTTCTTCACTTCATTGCGAGGGCAATACTTCTTGAGTACCATCTCTTTGAAGTTTTTCCATGACATTGCGTAAGCAGTGTCATAGCCAACCGATTTTAGATAGTTGTTCCACCAGGTTAAAGCAGCATCCAGGAAAGTAAATGATGCAAACTTAACCCTGTCCTCTTCCGAACAACCACATATTCGGAATACAGTCTCCAATCTTTCAATCCATCAGACTAAAACAACTGCCCCCTCAGTACCTCCAAAACCTCCAGTCATGACCTTCCGGAAGTCTTGATAAATACAACCACGAGTGTTGTTGTTTGTTGGTCTTGAATTCCCAACATCAGTAGTCGAGTTGTTTGTTGCAGCCAGTGCTGCTGCCACCCTTTCCTCTACCGTTCCTCCTGTTCTGACCTCATAACTCCAACAATCACTGACTCTTGCTCATTCATCCAGTGCCAGTTGGTCCACTCAGCATCCCATGCTCTCGCCTGATCTCTCCCAATGTCATCTATCCTCTGATGTACCCCTACAAGTTCCTTACCAACTCATTCGTCACGTCTCCCGAGTCTCTCCAACTGGTCTGAATGGACATCTAGTAGGCTCTCCTGTGCTCCCAACTGGATCAAGAACCTAGTAACATCGTCCTCTTCCTCCTCTGCCATTGGTGAGACAGCAGGTGGAGGGGAAACTGGTATCGATGGAGATGGCGGTACAAAAGATGGTGAGGATGGCTCATATGTGGGACTTTCAGCACGAGGTTGGGTGCTGTGAATGCACTCAATGTCTCTCCATACTTCACCGTTGATCTCACAAGTAGCCGGAACATCCATAGCCTCTTCTCTAGCCCGTAACCTAGCAGCTCTCTATCTCAATCCAAAAGGTGTATCCATGTCTCCTCTTACTATCTGAACAGCCCTAGAGCTCTGCCCTATCTAAAAAGTACTCGGTACCTCCTCCATTACTCCCTTCCCATGTCGTGGCTCAGCTGGTATAATATCCTCAGGGGTAGGATCTGCTATCGGCTCCTCTTCAGGATCCTCCTCCGGTTCTTCCTCCGGATCCTCCTCTGATTCTTCTTCCTCCTCAGCTGAATATGAGTCATTGGCCCTCCTGAGCCACTGACAGAGTGGTGACTAATCAGGAGATGTGGTAGGTGAAAGGGATAAGGGAGTGGTAGAGGTACCCATATAAATAGCTCGGGTCCTCTTTTGAGGTGATGGTAATAGGTCTGAGTACTGGATTCGATATTCTGGGACACATATACGGGTGGTACGGCGAACAGGGAGAGTATGGACATATGGAGTAGGCTGTGTGATAGGATCGGTAGTAGAGATAGGCTGGATGGGAGTATGATCAGTAGTAGATGTAGCTAATGCTGTAATTAGTGTGGGCTCAATTAGGTCGGGGTCTGGTGCATTGAAAGCCAGTAGCACCTGCATGTAAGGGTCGTCTGAGTCTAGCAAAATCTGAGGAATGTGATGGGAAGTCATAGTCTGTGACAAAAATGGTATATGTGTGTAAGTATATCGGAAATACTCGTAGTAAATAGTGTAAGTTAAGTATGTATAAATATATACATATAATACTTATAGTACATGTAGTTATGTAGAATCAACGAATAACAAATTGTAGCATATAGTTAAGACAAATAAATAGCAAGTAAAGTGGCAAGCAAGGCAAGTGGCGGTCATAGGGACTTGTTTTTGTAAAAAGCGATTATAGTTTAGGGTTTATATGTACCTAGTTCTCTATAACCTAGGCTCTAATACCAATTTGCAACACCCCCAAATTTAATAGTCACGAAAGCATACGGGTCATGGGGGTGCTACTTGTAATTGGAAATCACAACACAAGATAAATAAAGAACGGAATACATACTCCGTTTTAAATATATCAAATCAAATATTTAGAGTTTACAAAAGAGGTTCATGTTCAGAAAATAGGCCCATTAGTTTTAGCGGTCCCATACAAAAATAAGTCATAGTTGTGTGCGCCAATACTTCTGAAAAAGGGGCTACGACCCTTGCCTTGCCAATACCTTGCCATGATCAATCAAATTAAGCACCTGAGAAAAACATGCTAAAAGTCAGCAAAAAGCTAGTGAGTTCATAGGTTTAAACTAAAGCAATAAACAATAAATTTGGACCAATAGTTTGTGTACGATCATTACAACGCATATAATGTCATACAAAATAGTCTATCGCGCTAGCTCTAAGATCATGCAACCGAGGCTTGACAGTTTAGTGCGCTATTCTATAGCAAATAAATAACAATCAGGGGCCCATAGCGAGTGTTTAACCCAATACACTCGTAGTCCGACTTGATATATGCTCGCGTTGACCCGTCTGGCCAACCGAATGGGGGAGTCACCCCAATAGATCTATCTATAAAAATCGCGCTTCCCAAAGGGAACTAACGGTTCATGAAGGTGGGCATAATAGAGGGTTCTAGGGCTTAGGCTAACTACGCAGTAGTTTTGAGAAAATAAATGGTAATGTGGTCCATAAAACAGTTCGCATGTTTCTCACCCCATAGTCGAAAACTAGTATAAGTAAAGCGGGGCTATAAACTCACCTTAATAGAGTGAATAGTGAATGCAGTGAATTCAGAGAGTGTACGGCACCAACACGCGACCTAGATTTAATAAGGCATGTTTTAGTTCACAGTCTAAATTAAGTCTCTACGAAATTTAATTCAAAAATTTTAAAGTGTTTATGTTGTTGTTGCTTGTGTGGCAGCAAGTGAGTTTAAAAATAGTTTTCCAAGTATTTGCGGGTATTGGCTCTTGGAAGTGCTTAAATGTATGACAATGAAGATATCAAAGACGAAGAAGACTCTGATTGACGATAACCGAAAGACGATGAATGGAAAGGGATTATGAACAATATTAGACGTTGTCGAGATATGGAATGTTATTGTTAAGGATATGTAAAATTTGTCATTATAAAATATAGTTATATATGTTTTGAAATGTAGGAAAATTATGTGTAGGTGATGACCTTTATTTAAATGATTTGTGATTTGGAAACTAACGTATAACGGTTGTACATAAAATGTTGTGTTTGTCCCATTTTAAATAAAATATAATAAGTATATTTATTTAATAGAGGTTGGGCATGACTCGTATATGTATGTTGATTTCTTGGTTTGTCACAATTATATATGTTTAGGAAATATTCGTTCTAAAATTGTTATAAAATCTTAAGTGTATTTTTCTAAAATACCGTTTTAGGGTGAAAGTTGAAAACACGCAATATACTTATTCAAAAGACACGATGTACGCAACAAACTTTCAAAATTACCATTGTACGCAATTTACTTTCAAATTTGGTGCAATGTACGCAATATGACCGGGAACCAGCAGGTTACCAGGTTTCAAACTTTGAAAATTGACAGGAATGGTCCCTGTGGCTTGCGTTGACTTTCACCGGTCATCCCTTGACTTTTTTATCACTTAGAAAAGTTACAGTAATGGTCCTTATGGTCCATGTGGCTTCCATTTTTGTCCCTTTTTTTACGTTTTCGTCCGTTTTTTATACGTTTTCGTTCATTTTTATACATTTTCATTCGTTTTTATCCGTTTTCGTCCGTTTTTATACGTTTTCGTCCGTTTTTTTACGTTTTCGTTCGTTTCTATACATCTTCATCCGTTTTTTAACGTTTTCGTCTGTTTTTACGTTTTCGTCCGTTTTGATACGTTTTCGTTCATTTTTATACATTTTCATCCGTTTTTTATCTGTTTTCGTCCGTTTTTACACGTTTTCGTCCGTTTTTTTATGTTTTTGTTCGTTTTTATACGTTTTCGTTCGTTTTTATACATTTTTATCCGTTTTCGTCCGTAATTACACCTTTTCGTCCGTTTTTGAACGTTTTTATACGTTTTCATCCATTTTTTTAATTTTTCGTCCGTTTTTGATACGTTTTCGTTCATTTTTATACATTTTCCTCCGTTTTTTATCTGTTTTCGTCCGTTTTTTTATGTTTTTGTTCGTTTTTTTATACATTTTTATCCGTTTTCGTCCGTAATTACACCTTTTCGTCCGTTTATGAACGTTTTTATACGTTTTCATCCATTTTTTTAATTTTTCGTCCGTTTTTATCATTTTCATCCGTTTTTCTTACGTTTTCATACGGTTTTGTCCGTTTTTATACGCTTTCGTCCGTTTTTCACAAGTTTCATACGTTTTTGTCCGATTTTATACGTTTTCGTCCGTTTTAGTCGTTTTCATCCGTTTTTCATACGTTTTCATACGGTTTCATCTGTTTTTATACGTTTTCGTCCGTTTTTCTTACGTTTATTACGTTTTTGTCTGTTTTTATCCGTTTTCGTCCGTTTTTAACGTTTTTGTCCAATTTTCTTACGGTTTTGTCCGTTTTCGTCCGGTTTTCTTAATTACGAAAAAGAATTAAAAAATTAAAAACAAATTAAAAAATTTAAAAAAAAATTAAAAATTAAAAAGAAATTAAAATATTAAAATTAAAAAAAAATTAAAAAATTAAAAAAATTCCTTTTTTTTCAAAATTTTTTTTCCGAATTAATTTTTTTTTCCGAAAATTTTTTTTTTTCAAAATTTTTTTTTCCGAATTTTTTTTTCCGAAAATATTTTTGAAAATTTTTGCAAAAAAATTATTTTTTAAAATATTAAAAAAATTATAAAAAAAATTAAATATTTGAAAATTTTTCAAAATTATAATATAAAATTTGAATTTTTTTTTAAAATTTTTTTTTGAAAATTTTCTATATTTTTTTCAAAAAAAAAATATTTTCGGAAAAATAATTTTGAAAAAAAAATATTTTCGGAAAAAAAATTAAAAAAAAAAGGATTTTCGGAAAAAAAAAATATATATATATTTTTAATTCGGAAAAAAAAATTTTGAAAAAAAAAGGAAAAACTGTATGAAACGTAAGAAAAAACGGTCGAAAACGTATAAAAACGGACGAAAACGGATAAAAACGGATGACAATGTATAAAAACGAACGAAAACGTATAAAAACGGACGAAAACGTAAAAAAATGGATGAAAACGTTAAAAAAAGGATGATGATGATGTATAAAAACGAACGAAAACGTATAAAAAACGGACGAAAAATTAAAAAAATGGATGCAAACGTATAAAAAACGTTCAAAAACGGACGAAAAGGTGTAATTATGGACGAAAACGGATAAAAATGTATAAAAACAAACGAAAACGTATAAAAACGAACAAAAACATAAAAAAACCGGACGAAAAACGTGTAAAAACGGACGAAAACGGATAAAAACGGATGAAAATGTATAAAAATGAACGAAAACGTATCAAAACGGACGAAAACGTTAAAAAAACGGATGAAGATGTATAGAAACGAACGAAAAAGTATAAAAACGGACGAAAACGTAAAAAAACGGACGAAAACGTTAAAAAATGGATGATGATGTATAAAAACGAACGAAAACATTTAAAAAAAACGGACGAAAACGTATAAAAACTGACGAAAACGGATAAAAACGAATGAAAATGTATAAAAATGAACGAAAACGTATAAAAACGGACGAAAACGTAAAAAAATGGAAGCCATATGGACCATAAGGACCATTACTGTAACTTTTCTAAGTGATAAAAAAGTCAAGGGATGACCGGTGAAAGTCAACGCAAGCCACAGGGACCATTCCTGTCAATTTTCAAAGTTTGAAACCTGGTAACCTGCTGGTTACCGGTCATATTGCGTACATTGCACCAAATTTGAAAGTAAATTGCGTACAATGGTAATTTTGAAAGTTTGTTGCGTACATCGTGTCTTTTGAATAAGTATATTGCGTGTTTTCAGCTTTCACCCTTAAGTGTATTTTTCTAAAATACCGTTTTAGTGATATGATTGTTAACCATATACGAGGTTTGATAAACGATATAAGTGAGTCAAATGTTTACTAGTTTAGATCCGAAATAATGTTTATCATAGGTGGCATAATTGTTAATCCTTACATGTATTTTTCTAAAATCGATATAAGTAAGTTTCCATTTGTATAAAGAGTTCATAATAGGTGACATGTATATATATGTATATATCGTTTGTGTTGTAAATTAATGTTTTTACAAATTGACGTGAGTTTATGACGAGATTACGTGAAAAGATATAAGTCGAGATTGAGTTGTGAAATTAATTGTTTACGAGATCACGACGATACATATTTTAAACAATGGCCACGATATAAACTTTCATTTTCTCGATTATAAATGTATCGATACACGGCTAAATATATACATGCCCTTTTCTCCTTGTTGGGCTGTGGCCCAACTTAGGTCAAAGGAGGGGGAAATCTGACGGACTGGGCTGGGATATTGACCACCAAGGCGCCATGTTGGGCCTGGTGGGATGTAGCTAGCAACATAAATTATACACTACTGGACTGGACTAAAATACCGAATGGGCTGAACTAGATTGGAGTGGGCTGTGTTGATCTTATATTCGAACACATACACAACCCGAATGGAACCTATGTGTTTGCTGGGAATACAAGAGTATATGTTCGACACCAAAATGGTTTTTAACACACAATGGATTTCATGTCGAGGTCGAATACCAATCGACAACTCTGCTTAATGACCATCCAGATTTACACGAGATGATGAATTGGGTTCAACAAGATGGTTTCACTAATCACTACACACTTAACCAAAGTCTTGATTCAAGACTTTGGTATTAGAATGAGTAGGAAAAACAACTCACTTTCCCTTGAGTTTTGACCACAGAACTGGACACCAAAACACACCCTTTTGGGTTTCGTATTGGACTTGAACTCGACAACCCATTGTGGGTTTGGGTTTGAACGGTGCAAAACACATACCCTCTTGGGGTTCTAATAGGATCGAACTAAGGCAGTCCCTTAAGAATTTGCCTTGAACCAAGGATGATTCAACCACTATACCTTAACCCAACTTTTGACCCTCGTTTAGGTTGCAAGTGAGTGAATTGTGAGGTTGTTTTGCTAGGCAGGACAAGGATCAACCAAGGCAAGCGCACCCTTTTTGGATGGTTACCTGGTGAGGAGTACACCGAACCAAATTTTTAACCACATCACACCCCTTTGGGGGTGGTTTTTCCTGGACCGAGAATGATCACAACACAACCTATTTGGGTGGCTGTTTGGTGAGGTTCAACTGGACTTAGAACACGGTATAACTCACCCTTGTGAGGGTGGTTTCACTCGACCAAAGCAGCAACCACACACCCTTGCAGGTGTGGTTTTTGCTCGAACCAAAAACAACCATGAATCATCTTAACCTAGACCAAGTTCCTAGGTTTTAATCACACTAATTCGAGAGGGGTTTTGACATGAAATACCAACAACAACAACAAATTTCTAGCCTCCAATTTAAGACCTTCCAGCCTAAGAACTACCAACGGCAACCAAAGTCATTCGACTCGAACATAGATTGACAACGACAACTAACAAGAACAGATTCAACTAATGAGCCAATTTTTAGGTTCCATTAAGTCTTTTAAGCCACCAAAAACAACAACAACAACATATCAATCCTCACAAATTCAATTCAACACAGTGATAACCACAAATACACGCGAGTTAAAATTAACATAAACCAATCTAATGTCATTCAAATAACAATGAATGGAAATAAAGTGTTTAAAATGAAGAAGGTCTATACCCTCATAGTGAGTACGAATCAACAAGGTGACCCAAAGATTTAGAACACCGAAGCAATTCGAGCAACCACAAATCTCAACCCAAGCAATTCTAATTCGAACCCCAGCCAATCCACCTCCAACCGAATATGTTACCCTTCGAATCCTTTGAACCTTGATAAAGCTTTGAGTGAATGAGTAGATTTGTGTGGATCGAATGGGTTTGATTAGCCATTGTTATTACTAGAAATCTACCTTGATCATACCAACTAACTATAGATCGATGGTACTCAAACAAGAACAAGAATGAGATGAAGAGTGTGGATCGTATGAAATATAACTTATGGTTTATTAGCTTCGAATGAAAGAAACAAACACAAACATTAAGGACACACACTCTCACCTTTGCTATCTCTCTCTAAGACTGCCTATTGAGAACTTCTAAAAACAGCCACCAATGATGAGGTGAGAGTGTGTGATTTATATCACAAATGTGACGCCCTAGGGGCTTTTGTGGGCTTGGAGTGGGCTTTTGTTTAGGGCTAGACTTTTACATAAAGTCTTACATATTTAACTACCAAAAGCCCACTTTGTTACACTAACTTATCCATACAACACACATGTTACAATGTTACAAATGACCATCACTTTGCATTTATAAATTAAATGCTAACAATCTTCCCTAAGGGATGGTCATTTCAATGATGCTCCCAGTGAATGGTCTTTTGTCTTCAACGTCTTGAACTTTGTGTGTTGTTGTGGAATAGTCTTGATTCTTCGTTCCTTCATGCTATGTGATCTTCAAAGAATCGTCTTTTGGTTGTTCTTGCCTTGATCAACATCTTCTGCACAATTTGCGTCGTTGTTGTAGATGATGATGGTGAATGGACTTTCGTCAGTACCTGCATAAAATAGTTAGCAATAATTCGTCCAGCGCTTACAGGTTCAGATTTTGAGAAAGTTAACAGCATAGTGTGAAAACTTTCTCTAGTCTTGACCAAAGCCGTTGAGAGCCTCTGAAACATACAGGAGTATCACTTCAAGACTGTAGACCGCTTGAAGTAAGTAACCATCATGATATAAGGCAAGATCCTTAGATCTCATTAAGACTCTTACAACTTGTGTCCTTTTTGGTGAACACAAGTGTATTGTATTGAAAGTGTTCCTAAGAGATCTTTGATGAATCTCATGGCTCTAGACTCGATAATGTGCATTTTGGTTTTAGTCGTCAGAGGCATGGAGCAGAGTGACACCTTTTCAATATCAACACTTCTCGGAATGAGAGGCGGATAGATTATGCAGTATTCTCCGTGAGAAATGAAACAAATATCTTTTAAGAGATATCTAAGTGGCTAGGAGGGGTGGTGCAACGCAACACTGGGTCCATGACGTCTTGTCTTCAATATCAGTATCACTTTAGTGAATACCGATAGCAGATGTATTGACCCGGTTTCTGTCCTAAGTTTTCATTGAGGGCTATTTCATTTCACACTTTCATTTAACTTTTCTTTTTAATTCTTTAACCTCTTCTTTCTCCTTTCTCATTTACTCATTTTTTCAATTATACCTAAGGACTTCTAATTTCTAATCTATTGGAATTGTCCTTGGGTAAATCCCTCCGGCTCAGGCGGATCATAGGACATAACCTAATCATAATCACCTTATTACTCCATGATTATCCTAGATTATTGATCACTTGCCATAAAACCTTTTGAAAATCTCTCAAAGTGTTTATGAGTAAACACATTTAGATAACACATTGAGAGTTTTGCATTTTTGAGATACTCCCCCTTCACATGTGCACATGCATTTTTGAAATAAAATGCACATGTTTTGAATTGATCGATTTTCAATTAATATGACCATTGCGAGACACGTTTACATCACTAGTTAAACTGGCTTGAAGTTATTACCCGTCCCGGTCATATTAAAAGATCATCTCTCGAATTGGTACATTCTACTCGGACAAGTCCTTTGCGAGACACGTTTACATTACTGGATAACCAGCTTGAAATTATTACCCATCCCGGACAAGTCTTTTCGACAACGGACATTTATTTTTCGTCAATTCGAGTGTTCATGCTGATTCTTTTGAAGAGCTCGACTTACTGACATTACTTTTTGATCACATTTAAACACGTCTTCTCCCCCTTATACCTAATCTCCCCTTCAAAAATAGCACGAAGTGATAATTTTGATATCGAATGATTAAATTGAAAACTTGTTGGAGAGAAGGACGGATTTTAGCATGAAAGTTGGAACTTTTTGTTTTTCATTTTATACTCCCCCTTAAACAAAGCATATTTGTAAACATGTGAGTTTAAAATTGGTTTAAGGGTTTAGGAGGGAGTTGTCTTGAGCACAGAATTTTGAGAAAGATTTTGAAAAATCTTTTTGAAAGATCTCGATCATGTGCTCAAGGATTTTATTTTTGCCATTAACATTACGAGTCCTGATCGGAAATAATCAGAAGTCATCAATGTAGCGCGGGTTTTGTACTGAAATATTCGAAAGCCGTAGTGAAGAAAATTTTGAGAAAACGACATGTTTTGGAAAAAATTTAAATGAACTCTCACTCAAGCATCTGTACATGTTCGTATCAATGTTGAATGACATTGCTAGATACGTACAGAATATCGATTATCCGAGAGACATGTCGTGAGAAGAATATTTTTGGTTTTTTGATTTTCTATTGTTTTTGTATTTTTGAAAATTTTCTATTTTTATATTTTGTTTTTGCTGGTTTTTCAAATTTTGTATTTTGTTTTTCAAAAAATATTTACATGCGAAGCTTGATGAGATAATTCAAGAAGATTCAAGAAGACTTTCTAACTCTTCGGGAGTTAGGCTTCGCATTCCAATTCGACGAACTAAGTTATCAAACCGCTCTTTTGGGAGGGCTTTAGTAAATAGATCGGCGAGTTGGTATTCAGTCTTCACGAAAAATAATTCAACCGTACCCTCTTCTACGTGTTCCTTTATGAAGTGATAGCAGACTCTAATATGCTTGGTCTTCGAGTGTTGAACTGGATTGCACGAGATGGCTATGGCACTTTTCGATTCACAATACAAAGGTGTGCGGTCGAAAGAGAAGCCATAATCTGTGAGCTGTGTCCTCATCCATAGAACTTGGGCACAACACGCAGATAAAGACACATACTCGGCTTCTGCAGTAGATAGTGTGGTGCAGTCTTGTTTCCGTGATGACCAGCCTACTAGCTTTTCTCCCAAAAATTGTGCTCCACCTGATGTACTCTTTGCTGTAACTTGGCAACCGACATGGTCTGCATCTGAAAATGCTATTAGTGTAAACTCCGAATCCTTTGGATACCAAAGTTCCATGTTAATGGTTCTTCGTAGGTACCGAAAGATCTGTTTAACCTTTTGGAGGTGAAGTTCGGTAGGCCTTGCCTGAAACCGTGCTAATAAACAAACAACAAAATGTATATATAGTCGACTAGCTGTTAGATACATGAGAGAACCAATCATGCTCCGATATTTTTTCGGATCCATGGGTTTCCCATAAAAATCAGCGCCAATTTTTGGTGAAGTGACCATTGGAGTACCAACAGAGTCACAATTTTCCATTCCATGTTTTTTCAAAATCTCAATAGTATATTTAGCTTGATTTAGAAAAATACCACGTGGGGATTGATGTATTTGTAAACCAAGAAAGAATTTTAATTCCCCCATCATGGACATTTCAAATTTTCTTTTCATGAGATTTGCAAAATGTTTTGAATGTTGCGGATTAGTGGACCCAAAGATTATGTCGTCCACGTAAATTTGAACAATCAAAATATCATTTTTGAATTTTCATGTAAAAAAGGTCGGATCAATTGTTCCTTTGGTGAAATTATTATGAAGTAGGAAAGATGATACTTCGTCATACCACGCCCTTGGGGCTTGTTTCAAACCATAGATAGCTTTCTTTAGCTTGTAGACGTAGTCTGGATGATCTTTGTCAACGAATCCGTCTGGCTGACTCACGTACACTTCTTTTTTCAGAGTACCATTCAAGAAAGCTGTCTTGATATCCATCTGATAGACCGTGATATTTTTGTGAGATGCACATGCTAAGAAAATCCTGACTGCTTCAAGCCGTGCTACTGGCGCGAATGACTCTTCAAAATCTATCCCCTCTTCCTGTCTGAATCCTTTTGCCACTAGACGAGCTTTGTTGCGAATTACAGTCATCTCTTCTTCCTTTTTGTTTTTCCATAACCACTTAAGATCAATGACTAGTTTGTCAATTGGTCTTGGAACTAAATCCCAGGTGTCATGTAATTGATATTGGAGAAGTTCTTCCTGCATCGCTTCAATCCAAGCATTATCTGCCATTGCTTCCCGAATGTTCTTTGGCTCTATTAGACTGACTGAGCAGACGTAGATGCACATGTCGCAATCGGTGTTGAGTTGTTTTCTCGTCTGAATTGGCCTTAAAGGTTCACCAATAACTTGTTCTATTGGATGGTCTTTTTTCCACTGTAACGTAGAAGGGTACCTTGTATTTGACGAGTGCGTGTGTAACACCCCAACCCGACAAGGGTAAAGATGTCACAATGATGGCTCCATATCAGATCAAACAAAGCATACATCTACAGTAATACAAAAATCTCAAAGGTTACAAATGAAATACTGAAACTACAAGGTTACAAATGAAAACTTCCAAAAACACTAATTCTAAAATATATTATCTTCTAGTCAACTCTAATCCAGAATAGCTATCCAATCTTCTAAGTCCAAAGGTACTCTCCACTCAATCCCAGCTTCCTACTAAAACCTGCCGCATGAAAAGAAATGCGGCTGAGCTACGAGAGCTCAGTGAACAGATATAACGATAACAAAGTAGTAGGAGAGAAAGTACGAAATGACAGAAATAAAGGTCAAGCAGATATAATATGAGTTCAGGGATAAGTAACAGAATCAGGATAAAGGAAAAGAAAAGTAAAGGTTATAAGATAGGGAACCAGTAATCCACCAGGAGCCCAGAACAGATGATATCATAACAGTGTAACCATATAAGCAATCCAGAGGGGATACCTCTCAAGTAACCAGATAATATGAGGGGTGTCCTCATGTATCAAATGGAGTGATCAGCTCCCAGATATGTGAAAGACGTGTATCGCACACACCATCAGTCACCAGATGTATATACACAATAAACATATAACCTAAACAGATAACAGATAACAGATCAGATCTAGGATGCATCCATACGCCCCAGGTGGCCAAATACCTCCTCAACACACCAAATCAAATCAAGTCAGGGACGGGACAGGTCATCACTATCCTGCCCTAGAGTCATGCCATCGGTGCATCAATGACATGGACATGAAACCCTCATGCCTAGTGAAACAGATAGTGGCTCGTAGTATCAGACTGTGGGTCAAGGTCAGATATCATGTCATAATCAGAATGTCATATCAAAGGTTCATGGCATAAGGTTCATGTCAAGTATTGCAGAAGTAAATATCAAAGGTTCAAAATCAATTAGTTTCATATCAGAGTTTATCAGATTAAGGTTTATATCAAAATTTCAAGTCAAGGCTCAGATTAAGTAGATCATATCAATTGGTTCAGAAAAGTATATCAAGGGTTCATAATCAGAATTTCATAGCCAAAGTTCATTTCAGGAGTTTCTATTAAAAGTTCATTTAAAGCAATCCTTTAAAAATGGTTTTCATAGAAATGATCTTTCAAAGTAGTTTTTCATAAAAAGGATCTTTCAAAACGGTTTTTCATAAAGCTAGTCTTTAAAGATAGTTCTCATAAGAGTTAGTAACATTTAAGAGAAAAGCAGTATTGTATCGTACTTATAAACATTTCTTTTAAACAAATGATTTGTCTCAAAACATTTCCATATCAATATTTAAAAGGTTTTCACAGTATAGATTCATATCAGAGTTCATAACCAAGGAAATCATAGACAAGGTTCAGAGCAGAGGGGATCATAGCAATGAAATCAAATCAGAAGCTAAACAGATCAAAGTATAAAAGAAATCAGAGAAGGTTCACAAAACAGGGGAAGCATAGCAGGTTTCAAGGGAAACAAAATGTACAAAAGAGGAAGAGTTCATGAGAAACCTGTGCGAAGGTCAGAATATCTGTACCTTATTAGCAGTGCAGAAAATAAACAAGCAAATAAATACTGAACAGATCAAGGCTTCTCCTTCTTCGCACCTAAAGGAGTAGAAGATGGAATTACAAAGGATTCCAATTCAGATTATTACTTTTAGTTTACCTTTCCATTTTAAGTAACTTTCCATAATTAGCAGGTTTCCAGAATTAACAGATATTATCATTTCAGATTAGATTAAGTCCTTACTCAGAGATTATTATGGAATAAAGGTATATTTTAACAGGTTACAGAAGTCTAAGGTTAATTATGACAATTTCACAAAGTTTAGGGTTTTAATTGTAACTTCATCAATTTCAAAGGTCTAAAATGAAAAATACTTCAAGTACTGATTTAAATACATATTTTATTCAGAATGACATTATAATCCCTTTAGTTTCATAATTTACAGATTATACCCCTCTAGTTACAATATTTACAAAACAAACCCTTTAATTACCTATTTCATGATTTAATCCTTATGATATCCATATTTACCAACCAAGCATCTCATTTTACAAATTTACAGAATGTTACCTCAGAATTATGTATGTTACGGATCAGACCCTCAGAATTTCAAAATTTACACAATTGGTCCCTTAAGTGTTCAAAACTTATAATTTAAGTCATAATTTAGTAACAATTACATATTAAGCCCATAATTACTCAAGTTTACACAAAACACTCTTAATATCATCATTTACACAAAATAACTTCAAGTTTCCATAATTTACACTTTTAGTCCCTTCACTTTAATTATTTCTAATTCGAACACCAAACTTACAATTAAATCCATATCTTGCAATATTTACACTTAGGACCCTCAAGTTATATTTTTCCCACATTCCTACTGACTTATATATCATTATAAAAATGTCCCACACGTTTGTAAAATTACAAAACACCCCCTAGAGTTTTAAAAATAATCGTACAACACTTTTAAAATATAATTCCAAGCCCTAATCAAATCCAATCATTGACACATCATGATTACAACCTTAAAATACATTAAATGTCCAGATCATGACTCAAGAATCCCTAACCCTAGTATATTCGACTAGGTTTATATTCATTATTTTGTTTTCTTAAAACCGGTTTTGGACAAAATTTAGCCACGATTTTTTAAGCTTCTAAGATTCGAACTATCATTTTTCCCAGGTTATATGATGCCTAAGGAACTCATAAAAATTATATACATAGTCCAGAAAAATCGCATAGCTTATTTTATATTTTACATACGTTTTTTGACACCAAAAATTACCACGACATATATAGGATTCTATAATTCATTCCAACATTTTTCCCAGATCTTGCACTTCATATGAGGTCCAAATAAAATAAATATAACACCCAGAAAATTCGTATCTAATATTTTAGAATTTATGTGTGTTTTAAACATTAAAAATACTAGCGACCAATTAGCCTTGCATGATTCGATTAGTACAATTTTTATAAGTCTTATATGATGTAAGGGTCATGAGAAAACTACCAGATCAGTTTTAGAACGTGAGGATTGGGCGTACGAATTTTGCACCTATCATATGGAATACTCGGCAAAGAAAAAGCTTCACGATCGAACCAATGAATCCACAAGCCCAACCTTATTTTTCCTAGCCTCCTTGGATGCAGAAAAACTCTAGAAAAATACTAGATCACCTCCAGAAATTCGTATGGCTTGTGTGTGAATTATTGTATGCGTTTTTGATAATATCGGCTAGGGTTTATTAGAAGTAAATATGGGAGTAACTAAATACAAGGATTAGTCGTGATTTTGGGGAGGGGAGGGCCTTAGGACTCGGCCAAATTAAGGTGGGATTAATAGGATTTGATTTGATATCATTTCCTAATTTATTTTGTAATTATCCTTATTTTATAAAGTTTAAAATATAACATAATAATTAAATTAATTATTTTTAGTTTTGTAATAAATTTTGGGACATGTACAAATGTTAAAATGTTGTCTCAGAATTATTTTACTTCATATGTAGCTCATTACCAGAAGTTTGGAATTAATTCAGAGTTTTATAAGTGATTTAATTATGTTTTATGGTTTCAGGGGTAATTTGGTCATTTTACAGATTATCTGAATTTCAGGTATTACAACTTCTTCCCCACTAACAAAAAAATTTCGTCCTCGAAATTTGCAGAAAGCAGAAAGAAAAGAGAGCAGAAAACAAAACAAAGACATAACAGACTAAGACGAGAATTGAGGCGAAATGAAACAGAAACACAACTGACGGTGAACAGAAATATGAAAGATTTGTTTCTCATGACTCGAACTTGTAGATCCCAAGATTGTTTCAGATCCTCAGAACAGACATAACATACTGAATCCAGATCGAAAGAATAACATACCAAACATAATAGATCATAATCAGATTCTCTCGGAAGAGACAAGGAAATACATAGGATTTTGACGGATATGCCGTCCACAGAATTTGATTAGACAAATCAGATTAGAGCGTACAGAAAATAGATTATCGATAACATCAATTGGCAGAAAGTTCTACAACAGAACCTAAGATTCTTATCGGATGTACAGAGGTCAGCAAAATTGCGTGACGAGAATCCAGACGTATCGATTCGCCTAACGGGGAAAGCAGATCACGCGTATTGGTAGAATGAACTTAAAGTCTCACTAACTCAGATGATCTCAAACAGTTATCAGAATTTCTAAAGCTCTAAGGCACTTCTCAAAATATCCGATGCCCACAACAAGTGCACGTTATATGATGTTAGTATTATCACGTTGGCCAGACGTCATAATACTGACATCATATAAATATGCCCTCATGATGGTCATACTTAATCTCGAGTCGTGAACAAAATAACTTATCTTAACCCACCTAATCCAACTACAGTCTCAGAGGTCATCAAAATCAACACCATAACTAAGAGAAGAACGAACTACTTGAAAGAGTTAACGGAACAGATCTAAAATGTCTATCAGAACCGGATACATCGCCAATAGCGTCAATCCTTCATCACTCATCAGAATCAACTCAGGCAATACCAGTGGTTGCTTCAAAATTCTCATAACAAACCATCGGCCTACATACGCAGAATGAATACATAACGGAATCATTAACAGAGGGTCTAAATCATTCAAAGGATCTTATCATCTGGTAACGGAAATTTAAGTAAGTTAAGTGAAATACGTCATCCATAGCTTCATCCTTCACAGAATCAACTCTTCCAAATGTAAACGTTCGCTTCAGAATTATCATTCATTCCATACATGATCTTAAACTTCTTCCAAGTCCATGCAGTCTGTTGTATGATCATAGGGTGTAAAGGAATTATAAACTTGAGTCTGGCCCCTCAAGCTTTCGACACTTCTTCTGGACATTGTGGTGCGGTAACGTGAATCTCTGACATGGTCACTGTGCGTCTTCCCTTCGCGAGTCTGCTTCTGCTCTCAATTCGTGTTAGTACAACTAAAATGAATAGAGAAACAAGACGGTGTGTTTCTGACAGGTCTTCCGGCACAGCTCGAAATTCGCCAACTCAAACTGTTGTCATCACAGGATACGGGGTAGTGATACAATTAGGTTTACGATAGTTGACACGCTGACGTAGGATTTTCTCTTTCTTCTTCATAAGTTAATAGGGCATTCAAAGAAACACTGAGGTGAACAAAATCATAATTCATCAACTTCTTCAATCTCTCAACTTCTATAGCATCATGGGTCATCGATTGAGGTTGGTTCAAAGTCAATTCTACTTTGCAAACAGGAGGGAAACCCAAGAGTTTCATCAGAAAACATCAGAATACTTGTACAACAAAACTTCTAATGCCCAAAACTTCCTAAGGGTGGATATTTATAGACGTCAGGAGAACTTCGACAATCAAATGAGATCGGAGCATGTGCTTCCATAGCAACATTAATCTTAACAGATTCAAGCGGCTGAGAGTCATCATAATAAAAGTAGGATAAAACAGATTTGTTAAAAGTCACATTTCAGATACGGTAGTCTATGGTAGCTTTATGAAGAGTCAGCCAATCCATAACCAAAAGACCTCAAAATCAAATATTTCCATAGTAAACGGATTCGTAGAATGAGCACGGTCGCCAAGCCAGACGGATAGTTCATATATCAAGGTCAAGTACATGGTTCATCAGAGTGTGGAACTAGATAAGCGGACAATTCAAGGTGTTGGAGTCTTGTTTAGCTATTTAGCATAAGTGGCAGGTAGGTTGAATCAGTGTATAATTGTCAAAAATGAAGCGTATAGAATATCAGTTATTAGCATCATCATGCTCAGTTAAAAATTTCATAACGAGACAAAATTATCATCATATCATTCCAAAAGGAACTAGTTGGCGACAAGATTCATTATTCAGAAGGGGAAATAAACCTCCTATATCCGTGTTTAATAATCACCAGAGTTCTCATAGGAGTAGTAATGGGTTTTGCAAGACAGAGTAGTATCAGATGATACATTTATATCCAGCATGGGAAATAAATTCATAGAATGCGTCAAACACATTAGGGTTAAATGACTTTCCGGGATAGTCGAAGAAGTATCAAACTGTTTATCAGACAGGTCGGAAGTGAAGGTCAAAATCAATAAGGGGAACACTCCCAGTAGATATACTTAAACGGCTCATTTCCTGGTCTTCGGTTGTTGCTCTTTCTGGTTGTTCACGTCAACTGGTATGATCCGAAGGACATCTTCGCTTAGCAGCTAGAAAATCTCTCGGTATCATGTCAAATCCTACTTCACAGTCCGGTGGAAAAACTTGATGGTTCAACTAGGAATCATCTTCGGAAAATCTCAGGGTGCCATTTAATTTTCAAGACAAGGTTCATTCAGTGGTGTACGAAATGGTTTCTAGGAAAACTTCATAACCGCGAAAGTAACACACGAGTCTCCAGAGTAATAGTGATACCAAGGAGTTTAACAATCGGTAATCATGGTAGGAAGTTCAAAATTGTTTCAAATGCCAAAGGTGAAACATAGGAGGGTAGTTGTCGATATTTTGAAGGTTCAATCAATCTCTTATCAGAATAAAATCAAAGTTAACTATCCAAGGAAGACGGGTCAACAAAGCAAACCTTACCGTTTCGAATAAGAGGGAAAACATTTTTATACTCGTGGTTAAACACCACAAGACTTCTCATGGGAACAGAGGTGGTTAAGACTAAATCAAATAGTGTCAGAAGATTCATAGATGATTATCAGAAGGAAGAAACAACTAACAGATTGTATCAGGAATATCATCTTCATGGAAATTATCAGAATGCCCGAAGAGATCAGAATGATTAACAGAAGGTTCAGGGGTTAGAGTCGGAATCTGAAGATAAGGATCAAATAGTGTCAGGAAATTAATATGCAAGTCTCAAAGCTTTCAAGGTTTCAAATCTTAGGTGGTGCAAGGCATAAGCCTTCAATTTCCAAAAGTGATTTCAACAGGCTTTAATCAAAAGAAAGGCATGAATCAGAGTGATGCGGAAGCGAAGATACTTAAGCAAATGCCTTATAGTCTACCCATTCCTCACAGGTCAGATTTTAAGTTCTTATAGGGAAATCCTAATGCAAATTCTCAAAGGTTGTCCTACGAGCGCCTACAGTGGAAACTTAGTGGTCCAGACTTCACAGGTCAAGGGTAAATGTATTACGAGTCGCAGCCTGTCGCTCTGATACCATAAATTGTAACACCCCGACCCGACAAGGGTAAAGATGTCACAAT
Organism: Artemisia tridentata subsp. tridentata; assembly: GCA_021014915.2. Lineage (NCBI taxonomy): Eukaryota > Viridiplantae > Streptophyta > Magnoliopsida > Asterales > Asteraceae > Artemisia > Artemisia tridentata. The sequence continues at coordinate 299,569,455 of CP139504.1, forward strand.
GATGGCTCCATATCAGATCAAACAAAGCATACATCTACAGTAATACAAAAATCTCAAAGGTTACAAATGAAATACTGAAACTACAAGGTTACAAATGAAAACTTCCAAAAACACTAATTCTAAAATATATTATCTTCTAGTCAACTCTAATCCAGAATAGCTATCCAATCTTCTAAGTCCAAAGGTACTCTCCACTCAATCCCAGCTTCCTACTAAAATCTGCCGCATGAAAAGAAATGCGGCTGAGCTACGAGAGCTCAGTGAACAGATATAACGATAACAAAGCAGTAGGAGAGAAAGTACGAAATGACAGAAATAAAGGTCAAGCAGATATAATATGAGTTCAGGGATAAGTAACAGAATCAGGATAAAGGAAAAGAAAAGTAAAGGTTATAAGATAGGGAACCAGTAATCCACCACGAGCCCAGAACAGATGATATCATAACAGTGTAACCATATAAGCAATCCAGAGGGGATACCTCTCAGGTAACCAGATAATATGAGGGGTGTCCTCATGTATCAAATGGAGTGATCAGCTCCCAGATATGTGAAAGACGTGTATCGCACACACCATCAGTCACCAGATGTATATACACAATAAACATATAACCTAAACAGATAACAGATAACAGATCAGATCTAGGATGCATCCATACGCCCCAGGTGGCCAAATACCTCCTCAACACACCAAATCAAATCAAGTCAGGGACGGGACAGGTCATCACTCTCCTGCCCTAGAGTCATGCCATCGGTGCATCAATGACATGGACATGAAACCCTCATGCCTAGTGAAACAGATAGTGGCTCGTAGTATCAGACTGTGGGTCAAGGTCAGATATCATGTCATAATCAGAATGTCATATCAAAGGTTCATGGCATAAGGTTCATGTCAAGTATTGCAGAAGTAAATATCAAAGGTTCAAAATCAATTAGTTTCATATCAGAGTTTATCAGATTAAGGTTTATATCAAAATTTCAAGTCAAGGCTCAGATTAAGTAGATCATATCAATTGGTTCAGAAAAGTATATCAAGGGTTCATAATCAGAATTTCATAGCCAAAGTTCATTTCAGGAGTTTCTATTAAAAGTTCATTTAAAGCAATCCTTTAAAAACGGTTTTCATAGAAATGATCTTTCAAAGTAGTTTTTTATAAAAAGGATCTTTCAAAACGGTTTTTCTTAAAGCTAGTCTTTAAAGATAGTTCTCATAAGAGTTAGTAACATTTCATAGAAAAGCAGTATCGTATCGTACTTATAAACATTTCTTTTAAACAAATGATTTGTCTCAAAACATTTCCATATCAATATTTAAAAGGTTTTCACAGTATAGATTCATATCAGAGTTCATAACCAAGGAAATCATAGACAAGGTTCAGAGAAGAGGGGATCATAGCAATGAAATCAAATCAGAAGCTAAACAGATCAAAGTATAAAAGAAATCAGAGAAGGTTCACAAAATAGGGGAAGCATAGCAGGTTTCAAGGGAAACAAAATGTACAAAAGAGGAAGAGTTCATGAGAAACCTGTGCGAAGGTCAGAATATCTGTACCTTATTAGCAGTGCAGAAAATAAACAAGCAAATAAATACTGAACAGATCAAGGCTTCTCCTTCTTCGCACCTAAAGGAGTAGAAGATGGAATTACAAAGGATTCCAATTCAGATTATTACTTTTAGTTTACCTTTCCATTTTAAGTAACTTTCTATTTTTAGTAACTTTCCATAATTAGCAGGTTTCCAGAATTAAAAAATATTATCATTTCAGATTAGATTAAGTCCTTACTCAGAGATTATTATGGAATAAAGGTATATTTTAACAGGTTACAGAAGTCTAAGGTTAATTATGACAATTTCACAAAGTTTAGGGTTTTAATTGTAACTTCATCAATTTCAAAGGTCTAAAATGAAAAACACTTCAAGTACTGATTTAAATACATATTTTATTCAGAATGACATCATAATCCCTTTAGTTTCATAATTTACAGATTATACCCCTCTAGTTACAATATTTACAAAACAAACCCTTTAATTACCTAATTCATGATTTAATCCTTATGATATCCATATTTACCAACCAAGCATCTCATTTACACAAAATAACTTCAAGTTTCCAGAATTTACACTTTTAGTCCCTTCACTTTAATTATTTCCAATTCAAACACCAAACTTACAATTAAATCCATATCTTGCAATATTTACACTTAGGACCCTCAAGTTATATTTTTCCCACATTCCTACTGACTTATATAACATTACAAAAATGTCCCACATGTTTGGAAAATTACAAAACACCCCCTAGAGTTTTAAAAACAATCGTACAACACTTTTAAAATATAATTCCAAGCCCTAATCAAATCCAATCATTGACACATCATGATTATAACCTTAAAATACATTAAATGTCCAGATCATGACTCAAGAATCCCTAACCCTAGTATATTCGACTAGGTTTATATTCATTATTTTGTTTTCTTAAAACCGGTTTTGGACAAAATTTAGCCACGATTTTTTAAGCTTCTAAGATTCGAACTATCATTTTTCCCAGGTTATATGATGCCTAAGGAACTCATAAAAATTATATACATAGTCCAGAAAAATCGCATAGCTTATTTTATATTTTACATACGTTTTTTGACACCAAAAATTACCACGACATATATAGGATTCTATAATTCATTCCAACATTTTTCCCAGATCTTGCACTTCATATGAGGTCCAAATAAAATAAATATAACACCCAAAAAATTCGTATCTAATATTTTAGAATTTATGTGTGTTTTAAACATTAAAAATACTAGTGACCAATTAGCCTTGCATGATTCGATTAGTACAATTTTTATAAGTCTTATATGATGTAAGGGTCATGAGAAAACTACCAGATCAGTTTTAGAACGTGAGGATTGGGCGTACGAATTTTGCACCTATCGTATGGAATACTCGGCAAAGAAAAAGCTTCACGATCGAACCAATGAATCCACAAGCCCAACCTTATTTTTCCTAGCCTCCTTGGATGCAAAAAAACTCTAGAAAAATACTAGATCACCTCCAGAAATTCGTATGGCTTGTGTGTGAATTATTGTATGCGTTTTTGATAATATCGGCTAGGGTTTATTAGAAGTAAATATGGGAGTAACTAAATACAAGGATTAGTCGTGATTTAGGGGAGGGGAGGGCCTTAGGACTCGGCCAAATTAATGTGGGATTAATAGGATTTGATTTGATATCATTTCCTAATTTATTTTGTAATTATCCTTATTTTATAAAGTTTAAAATATAACATAATAATTAAATTAATTATTTTTAGTTTTGTAATAAATTTTGGAACATGTACAAATGTTAAAATGTTGTCTCAGAATTATTTTACTTCATATGTAGCTCATTACCAGAAGTTTGGAATTAATTCAGAGTTTTATAAGTGATTTAATTATGTTTTATGGTTTCAGGGGTAATTTGGTCATTTTTTAGATTATCTGAATTTCAGGTATTACAGCGTGTTAGATGGTTCATGTAACCTTGAAGATGATTCAACAGAATCTGTTGCAAATGGGTTTTCAAATACTTCTTCTTCCAACACTGCATCATTTTGTTCTTGCTCTTCAACTCTTGGTAGAACAATTTCAATTACTGGAGTTGGTGGAGTAGATGTTGATGACGTGGAGGGAGTTGGTGCGTCAGCTTCGAATGTTGTTGATGCATCTTGATTTGGTGGTGGTGGTGGTTGTTGAGGTTGAGCGGGTGCAGCGGAACGTTGTTGGAATGCATTTATCGAAGCGCCACCATAGTACTCATCATACATAAGCTCGAAAAAGTTTTCCAGTTCTTGATTTGTGGTTTTTCGGTGTGAGTTGATTGAGCTCCTTGGGGTACGAGTCCTGAACTGATATGTCCAGAAGTCTGAACGTTTGGTGCGGGTCCTAATTCGGAATGATTAGAAGCCACCGGGTTAAGCGCGGGTTCTAGAGCGAGTATCTCAGAAGCCATTTGTGAAATCTCATCAAATTTCACATTCATCGTCTCCATAATCCTTTTCGTTCTATTGTTATACACCCTGATTGCCCTCGAGTTTTCCGAATAACCAATGAAGATTCCAATATCACCCTTAGCTTTCAACTTCCCCAGATCTTCTCTATCGTTCGTTGGATAGCACAAAGCGCCAAATACATGAAGGTAAGAGATTTCAGGTTTTCTGTTGTTCACTAGTTTATATGGGGTGTTATTGAATCTTGGATGGACTAGGGATCGGTTCTGAGTGAAACAAGCAGTGGCAACAGCATCAGCCCATAAGAATAGTGGTGCACTAGAATAAATCAGCATTGTGCGAGCAGCTTCCACAAGAGTTCGATTTCTTCTTTCAACTACCCCATTCTGCTGTGGAGTTCTAACAGCTGATGTCTGATGTGTGATTCCAGCATCTTCAAAGTAGGTTTTTAACTCCTGATTTGTGAATTCTGTGCCATTTTCGGTTCTTACTATCCTTACTGGAGCTTGAAGTAGGACTTGAACTCTCTTCAGAAAGGTGATGATGATGCCTGGTGCTTCATCTTTTGACCTCAGAAACTTTACCCATGTATATCTTGAATAGTCATCGACGATTACAAGAATATACTTCTTCCCATTTATGCTTTGAACTCTTATTGGGCCACATAAGTCCATATGCAACAAATGTAACTTGTCAACCGAACTGGGTATGGTTTTAGGTGTATATGTTGCCCTTTTGCTTTTTCCTTGCTCACAGGATGGACATAAGTGTTCTTTGGTAAATTTGAACTTTGGGAGACCGTTGACGATGTTGTCTTTGGCACGTTTGTTGATGGTGTCAAAGTTAAGATGGGACAAACGTCTATGCCACAACCAGGACTTTGTTTCGCATGCTCTTGTCCTGACAAAAATTGGTGATGAAGAGGCCATTTGGTTTATGTCGATAGCATAGAGATTGGTGCCACGATTCCCAGTTAAGAGATCATCTCCAACCAAATTCCGAACAAAACAAGTGTTTCTCCTAAATGCAACCTCTAAATCTGCATCGCAAAACTGCTCGACTGAAAACAGATTGTGTCCCAACCCTTCGACATAGTAAACCCGAGTGATTAAGTAGTTCCCAAACTGAAGATCTCTATAACCCAGAATAGCTGCAACATGGTCATTTCCAAACCATACAGTTCCCATGAATTGCCATACAAAGTTGATCAGCAGCTTCAAATTTCCGGTCATGTGCTTGGTGCAACCCGAGTCGACGATCCAAAGAAAAATTTCAATGACCTGCGAAGAATAGATGATTTTGTATATGGAAAATGTTTAACTTTTGGTTCCAAGAGGTTAGAGGTAACAGGTGAATCACAATTAGAGAAGGTTTCCATATTTTCATTTGGAACAATTTCTAATTTGCCATTCTTAAGAGTAAACATTCTACCTGTTGGTTTCCATGCACAAAACTTAAGATGGTCCTTAGGCAATAGGCTACTAGTGGTTTTCCTAGCTTTTGCAATTAGTCTTTGAATATATCTAGTCTTAGCCCTGGTTACTGAAGGAACCTCTTTTTGTTCAGGCATATCATTCACATTCACAGTGTTAGAAACAATATCATCACAAGCATTTTCAGACAAAGATTTCTTGTACATTAAACAAACAGAGTCGTTACAAGCACTAGAAATAGAAGTCATAACATTACATCCAGATGACTTATGTTTCTTATTCGAAAGCGTTAAATTCCTAGGGTGTTCTTCTACTTCTTTGCATTCACTCTCAGAGACAGGCGAGACTCTATTGTTCCTGGTATTGCTCCTAGGCTTTTGTCTGCTGCTCCTAGAGGTGCTTTCTAATCCTGTAGAAGGTAAGGCACACTCATTAGAATTTATGTTGTTGTCCTGAGAGGTTGCTGTAGCATTCCTAGACTCTTTTGGATTATCTTTTTTTACTTTTGTCTATCGCCCTATATGTGTTAGATGTAGAGGCAGATGCAGTAGTGAGACTAATCCTATAAAGGCCAGGCGCTATCACATTCGATGTTTTGACAACAGCTTTCTCTTTATCAGCACATTGGTTAGGTAAGGGTGTTGGAGTGACTGGTTTTGTCAAATCATTTGTCACATCAACCTTTGGAACAGTTTGAGAAATTTGCATTTTTGGTTGTTCCGAAGTTGATAGTTTTGTAAACTTAGTGTCCTCACCCTTCCTTTTTAGACTGTCCAGCTGAGACTTCAAACGATCATTTTGTTCTTTCAGATTCTTGTAAGCACGCACATACGACATTTTGTCATACTTGCATTCTTCCTTTTTCTGATCAAGTTGTTTAAAATATGTGACATTTTCTTTTTCAATCTTAGCAAGAGAATTTTCATATTTTACAACAATTGCAGATGTCTCAGCTCGGAGTATTTCATCATCTTCCACAGAATATGTTTGGTAAATAATGGACATAATTTCTGTCGATAGAGCTACTTCAGAGAGAATGTCATTGTGTCTTTCCAAAACTTTGATGTGTTCAATGTTTTCATTTGCTTCCTTTACCAGGGATTTGTGGTCTTTGACAAAGTCGGCTGTTTCTTTTAAAAGCGTATTTTCAACATTAAGTACTCTTGCATGAATTGCCATGAGTAGAGTACTAATTTCTGTTTCATACACATTTTTCATTTCATTATGAAAACTTGAATCCCAATCGTTAATGCGATTATTATTTGTTTTGGATGCCACAACCATTTGAAGTGTTTCAACTCTCTTTTTAAGATCATCCAAATATCGTCTAGCTTTACTTGTGTTAGAAATGTTACTAGAGGACATTTGTTCAATGTTAAAAAGATGTTTCGAAACAGCTTTTCATTTTGTGACAGCCACCGGTTTTTTTAAAAAACATTGGTGACTTTTTTTGAACCAGATGAACACCAAAAATTTTATTAAGCTTATTATAATCAATTAGTCTGATTTATGGGTTCATTTGTCTCATTTTTGTTCTACTCTCTTCAGCAAGCTCAATCGTTTCAAAAGAATCACGAACCTCGGGAGGATCATGTTTATCATTTATCACACTACCATTATATAACACATTCTGTTCTTTCTGAGCTTTCTTGAGATGATAAGGGTTTTCACAACCGATAGCCATTTTCTTCATTGTATGTAAAATCGTGTTTGGATCGTTAATAAGCAAATTAATTGTTTGTGCAGACTGACCCGTTTTTACAAGCAACTCTTCCAATTTTTTGATGCTTTCTTGTTTGTCAATGATTTCATCAAGAAGATCATTTTCTCGTTTTGAAAACCTTGAATTCAATTCTTTCTTTTCTTTTTCAAGATCAGAACAAATTGATTTTTGTTTAGAAAGTTGGTTGGTTAATTCAGAAATTTCCGTGTTTAAAGATTTGATTGTCATGTTCAAATTAACATCAAGTTTGTCATATTTGATTTGCAAATGTTTTTCTCTTAACACAGAGTCTCTATAACCAATTTCAAGTTCTGACTGTCGTTTGTTATTAAATTCAAAAGCTTGTTCGTTCACCTTATATCTCTCAAGCTCAGCGGTCAATTTTTCATTCGCGGCCTTAACATCGCGATTGACCTTTTTAACGTTCTCAATTTCAACACTACAATTATGCAATAATGATTCAAAAAACGCACGTGTTTCCTCATCATTCTCAACATGCAGGGACTCGTAGTCTCCATTAGGATCCATATCTGGAGTTGCCAAATTAATATTGCTACAACTTGGCGTGTCCATATATGTATCATAATTGGATGCTGGAGTCGCAGGATGCTGTTCATCATGAGTTGACATATCAAACATTTCATTATTGTGACATGTAGTGAATGGTGGTACCTTAGAGACTGCATTGGTGTCATACACAGGAGGTGTTTCAGAATCCGTGTCATACTTAGCCTCCTGAAGATTTGCCATGAAAATGCAGTTTGCATTGATGTCCTCAAGGTCTTCCATATCATCCATAAGAGCCATAAAGTCATTCTCTTCTGCACTCAACTGTAACCCAGCCGTTTCCTTCTGTGCCAACATTAATGCTTTCTGCAGATAAGTTGGATCTCTCTTTTTCGGCTTGTCGGGACAGTTCCTAGCCACATGACCGACACCCTGAAAGTTGAAACACTTTATCAAATTACCCTGATTCATATTCCTGGCAACTTGAGCAGCAACATTCCCATACTGATTCCCGGCATTCTGACCCCTCTGATTTCCAACAACTGGACCCATCTGATTCCCTGCATACTGACCCATCTGATTTCCAACATACTGCCCTGCATTCTGATTACCCATCGGATATCGAGGAGCATATCCCTGCTGATTCCCATAACCCCCAACCATCTGTCCTTGTTGACCCATGTTGAAACTCGGCTGTGCAATCTGCTTGTTGCGAGTGTTCGTTGAGATTCTTTGGTTGTTGTTGGTAGGTGTTGAGTATCGTCCTTGGAATGCCTTTGTCAGGTAAGAAAATGCTTGAGTCAAAGCGATAGTGGACTCATCATTGTCATTAAAATCTGTTTCTGGGTGTTGCGGGTATTGTTGTTGTGGGATGACTTGTTGTTGTTGTGGGTAAAATGGTGATTGTGGAGTATATTGTTGTTGCATGAAGTGCTGAGTGGAAGATGAAGAAGGTTGTGTATTTACTGTTGCAGGTGTAGGTGTTTGAGTAATGAGTGCCAGAGGATCATGATGCTTTGCTAACTTCTCTTTCCTGACTTCATTTGTCTCTGCCTGGTTTTTCTTTAGGAAATCATAGAGCTGATCATAGTTCACCTCGTGGAGGTTCTTTGTTTGGTTAACAATTGTGACATACCGTCCCCATTCTTCTGGTAAATTGTTGATGAATTTGATATTTTGAGCAATGGGTTTTGGTGTCAGCTTGTTTCTGATGAGCTCGTTCATTAAAGTGCAAAACCTGGTGTAGTAAGATTCAATTGGTTCAGCTGGAGTGGATGTGAACTTCTCCCATTCTGTGAGCAGCTTGTTTTCAACATCTTGTTGCCTAATTTCTGTGCCATGACAGAGTCTTCTAACTCTTTCCCACATAGCATAAGTTGAATCACAACTGTCGACAGCAGCAAATATTTCCCGTGGTAAGCCAAGTTGAATTAGGTGCATTGCCAAGTCATCTGCTTCAACTTGCTTCCAATCCTCTGCTGTGTATTCCTCATCTTTTTGATCACGAAAGGATGGTGGAACGGAGGTGTTGCAGTTGGGTCACCAGCTTCTTAAATCTGGCGAGGCTTGAATGGTCCTTTCTGGATAGAGTTTAGCAGGAGTCTACCTTGACCATTAGGTTTGGTTTTGATATATCGAATCATACAACTCGTCCATGGAAGATAACCACATTTTTCAAGCATTGGAGGACGGTTTTCTGCACCGGCTGCATGAATGTCTTGTTGAGTAGTCATTGTTGATGTTCTGAATGATAAAGATGATGTAGGATCGTTGCAACGAAATAGGAGTTGAGGTTGTTGAAGGTTAAATTCAGTTGGTTTGGTGATGGATTTCTTAATGGTGATTTCTGATTTCCCTCCAAAATTTGAATTTTGAAAAAAATTTCTCTACCAGAATTTGTAATACTCCATAAAATGCATTTCTAAGGTTATTAGAAAATTTTGAGTTTTAAAAATTTTTACGTCAAATTTCGCTGAAAAAATTCGAATTTTTGCCTAAAAATATGAATTTTGGGCAAAAATTTGAATTTCGCGTAAAAATTGAACGTTTAGTCTCCTGTAAAAATTAAATTTTAAACGAATTTTCCGACCAAAAAACTCTTTTTTTTAAATCCTCACAATTGCGATAGAGTATTTAAGATTGTGATAGAGAACTGGTTCTGTCAAATTGCGAAAGGATGTTCAATTGCGAAAGGTTCTTGAATTGCGAAAGGTTCTTGAATTGCGAAAGATTCTTCAATTGCGAAAGGATTGTCCGAGATCCAATTGCGAAAGGTCTGTCCGAGATCTAATTGTGAAAGCCTAAGCTTGTCCAATAACCATTTGCGATAGACTTCTCAGACGCCAATTGTGATAAAAAATCAGAGCACAATTGCGAAAGGACTTGAGCAATTGGGATAAGTCACGTCAGATGATAATTGCGATAACAGTTTCTATTGCAAATCTTATACAAGATTACGATAAGCCTAGGCAATTGCGAAAGGAGGTAGTTTACCAACTCTTGACTTTTTTGACACTTCACCAATAATTCATCCACTGATGAGATCTACCCACTCTTACCAACTCTTACCAATAATTCTTATACAAGAATATCTAGCAAGAATCAATGGATGAAGATCGAACAAACAAATCACACAATCGTTTATGCTTTTTCACGATCTAATCACTTTGAACACAAAAGATTCAACCTTGAAACCAAGATTCGACTAAAGAACTATCAAAGATTCACAAACCACCTCGTAAAATGAAGAATAAACACAACCTTGAACCTTAAACTTTGCGTACGATTCCAAGATAAACACAAGAACTCACGTTTTTATGAAACAAAAACGCAACTGTTGGTTTCTTTGGAACACAAACCGAACACAAACAATCTCCTACCTCGATGTATGGCGTGTTGATACCACTTGTTATTACAAGAAATCTACCTTTATCATACCAACTAACTATAGATCGATGGTACTCAAACAAGAACAAGAATGAGATGAAGAGTGTGGATCGTAAGAAATATAACTTATGGTTTATTAGCTTCGAATGAAAGAAACAAACACAAACATTAAGGACACACACTCTCACCTTTGCTATCTCTCTCTAAGACTGCCTATTGAGAACTTCTAAAAACAGCCACCAATAATGAGGTGAGAGTGTGTGATTTATATCACAAATGTGACGCCCTAGGGGCTTTTGTGGGCTTGGAGTGGGCTTTTGTTTAGGGTTAGACTTTTACATAAAGTCTTACATATTTAACTACCAAAAGCCCACTTTGTTACACTAACTTATCCATACAACACACATGTTACAATGTTACAAATGACCATCACTTCGCATTTATAAATTAAATGCTAACAGTCATTAAAAAGATGAATTTCTGGAATGGTTTCACCATTCTTTCAAGCCTTGAAACTGATAAATTTCCAATTGAAGCTTCGGTCGTACTCTGTCCTCATCACCTCCCTTTGTCTATACTTGTTGACCTTTGGGGAAGAGCTTCTTGAGAGGGTCGGTTAATCCTTGGGATAGAGAGAAAGTATATGGCGCCTGTTGATCCCAGTTGAGCAATTGATCTTGTTAGTTATCTTAGATGTGAATCTAAAATAACAAGTATAGAAACTGTTCTTGAAACAATATTAAACACAATGCAGAATCTTATGTTTAATCTTAAGAAGAACAATGAATAGAACAGTAGAATTCTGAACAAACACTTCAATATATTAGATATACGAATACTCAAAAGTATTAGGGTTTACAACCTTGAAGTGAATCGACTCTAACAATGATTCGTACTAAACTCTAACCCTAGAACCTCCTTTTATAGACTAAGGAGTCCTTTACAAGATAAGTATAAGTCTAACTAAATAGGATATATACAAAATCTTTTCCATACTTATCTAACCGACTATACATCATTATCACATAAGCAGTAGAAACTAACTCTAGCAGTAGAATCATTAAGCCTAGCAGTAGTATCTACTTAGTGTATTCTCTTGATCTTTATCAGCAAATCCAGCAGTAGTATGAATACACTAGCAGTAGTATCATTATAACCAGCAGTAGTATAACACTTAGTGAATTTTCCTTTATGCACCATGAGCAGTTGTATCTAATCTGAGCAGCAGCATCTCTAAACCCAACAATCCTCCCCTAAACTTGATATTTTCTTCCAAAATCATCAAGTTTCTCTTAAGCTTTAACCTTCACCAGGAGGATGCTTCCAAACATAATTACTTCTTTTTCCTCAGATTTGGGTTGAGAACTTCTTTATACTTCTTCAAAATTTTATAGGCTTGATCATCAAATGAGAAGTCTTTCTGCATTTCCAACCTTCCAGGCTTCAACATCTGATGAATAATTTCTTTATTGAAGTTCAATGCAGGATAATCTTTTTCCACCAACATGTAGACAATCACCCCATGAGCACTTAAAGCATGAACACCACAAGACTGGTATAAATACCATCTATGAACTGTGTTATGTTTTAACTTCATCCATTCTATATCTCCATCATGTGGTTCAAACATTATCTTCAGATAGTAATAGATTACCCTTTCATACACCTCCTCTGGTCTTGTATCACCATATCTTCCTTTGTATAACCTCCAGAGGTTAACCACATCATCTCTATCCATCCAATACAACATTTGTGAAAACTTATGAAACCTATAATACAAACCATTTGTTCTTTTAAACTCCAAATATGCTTCACTCCCATCATGGATTCCAGAAGTATATGAGATGATTGGATGTTTGGCTACTAGAGGAACTGCATTAATGACCTCAAGTTCTTGATGTCTAGAAAGAACTGTAAGAGCCATCATTTGTTCTCTATCATCCTCAGATTCCTCCTTATCATCAACTTTTTCTTCATTCTCATGCTCTGACTCAGAACTCTGCTCTACTGCCTTTGACTTATCAGCCTTCCTCTTCTTCCTTCTAACAGATTTTAAAACTCTTCTAGCTCTCTTTACACCAATACTAGAGCTCTCTTTCTTTTCCTCCTTCACTGTTTCTTGTACCTTCTCTTCCACATTTTCTTTTACAATCTCAGTCTCCACCACTTTCTTAGCCTTCTTAAATTGATCTTCTGACCCCATAGGCACAAAACTATCACTTTCTCTTTTTGCTTGTTCATACATCTTTTTAATTTCATCATCAGAATATGGCTTCAACTAAACAAGTTTGTAGCCCTTCATGTTCTTCAAGTAATACTCATGAAATTTTCTTATCTGTTTGACAGTTGGTGGTTTGAGCAATTTCCTTTTTCTTCTCTCAGCAAGATACCATTTCTTTCTTTTTGCTCTGAACTTCTTCAACCAATTAGTTCTTTCTTCTATACTTTGTGTATCTTCCTGTTTCACCAACTTGGAAAGCTCAACATCTGCATCACACTTGATTCTCTCCTCATCCCAAGCTCCAAGAAATGCCTTTGTCTTTGCTTCATCCTCAGCATGCTTTCTTTGTTGTTCAAGAACTTCCTGATTTTCAGACTCAAACTCAGCAGCCAATTCAGCAGCAATCTTAACATCATGTTTAATAATTTTCTCTTTAGGCCAAAACTCCACTGGTATTTCAGGTTCAGGTTCAGGTTCTTCAATTAAAATTGCTTTACCCTTACCTTTGTACTGTGGTTCTTGTAAAATAGCTTTTCCCTTGCCTTTAGGAGAAGAAGGTTCTCTAATTGTTACTAGTTTAACAGGTGGTCTTGATAATTTTTGAGGTTGTGATTGTGGTTGTGGTTGTGGTTGTGATTGTTTTGGTGTTGATGATTTTGTAGACTTCAGTTGTAGTATTGCATGAGCCAGACTAACATCATCATCCAATATCTTAGCAGTAGAACCAACTTGAGTCTCAACAGTAGAAACTTTAACACCAGCAGTAGAATCTTTTACCTCAGCAGCAGTCTGATTTACATGAGCAGTAGTATCATCCTTAGCTTGTTTTGCAACATTTTCAACAGCAGAACCATCTGGAACTTGAGCAGCAGCATCACCCAAGCTTTTAATGGATTCCACCATCACTTCAGAAGCTTTCACAAGCTGCCCAGCATCCAAAGTTTTTAATTTATCCACTAGCTGCTCCTTTTTCCCTTTCTCCAAAACCACTTCATTACCATCTTTGTCTTTAACCACAAATTCATCATTTTCACCACTATCCATATCCATATCCAAATTTTCGTTAGTAACACCTTCAACATTAGCATCCTCAGCCTCCCCTGAATCCTTGGTAGCCTCCCCTGAATCCTTGTCCAAATTTCTCCCTTGTTTGGGAGCATCCTCCCCCAAACTTGGTTAAGAAGATTCCACCCTTGCAACAGATTCAAGCTTGTACAATCTCTTTTTTTTGTGTGTTCTTGATCTCAGCAAACCTTCAAGATGCCTAACCCTTTGCTTCAACTTTCTGATTTCAGCACCTTGAGAAGTTTGAACCTCCTTTAGCTCCTTCTTGAGAACAAGAACTTCCCTTGACAATAGTGTACATTTTTCCATCAATTCATTAATCAATTTCATACTATCCTCACCACTTCGGCCTGTGTTACCTAGCCTGAGAGGTGGATCATTGGAATTGTCATTGTGTACATGTTGGTCTATCAATTCCTCAGTTTCAATTCTATCCTCATCACTTCGGGATGTGTTACCTTCCCTGAGAGGTGAATCATAGGATGTAAACTCAGTATCAAACCTAGTTTTATCATCTGAGCCCCCCATATTTGCCATTTGGCTGGGGTTTCCATCACCTGCTTCTGGTTCAAGAGAACCTTCAGCATTAGATGTTGCCTTGGTTGGGGTCATATGTATGTTGCCACTGACCTACACTGCTTCTGAGCTAGCAGCAGTAGTGATAGCCCCTTCCAACATGTCACCTACCACACCTGTGACAGCCTCATCTGGTACAACCATCCTAACACTAGCCTGAGGTAGCTCAGTGTTCTCATTTTGTGAATCCCTAGGGGTTTGGGTCTTTTCTGGTTGTGAAGATGATGTATCCAAAGTGGGTGTGTGTTGGGTAGCAGTTGTGGTTTCTGCACCTTTACCCTGATTTTGAACCAATGACAACATATATGGAAATAATGGTGTCACTGTCCCAGAAAAATCTTTGCCGTCCTTATTCAAGTATGAAAACAATTTCTTTTGAAAGTTCAGGGCAAAGAAATTTTCTTTTCAAACCTTCCATTATCATATTTGAAAAATTAAAAGGTTTTCCTTTAGCCAGACAAATCATACCAGATGCTTGAGTTGTACTGAATTCATTCCAACCTGAAGTTTTAGGACTTAAGCAATGTAGGATGGTATGAATTAAAAACTTCCATTGAGGACAGAGAAGACCTTTATAAAATTTTAAACTTTCAACTTTCTTCTCATACCCCATGTTTTCAAGTTCTTCAAAAATGATAGAATTTTCAAGACATGTTATTTCTTCATCATCTGCAAAGTGAAGAGCTTCTCTCATAGATGATTCAGAAACAACTATCTTGCGGCCATCTACCTCAGCCTTTAACTGTTCTTCCCCATTTGTAGTTATGGTCTTAAGAGTAGACCAAAACTGATCAATGTGGGAAACAAATATAGTTGGGTTCGCTGTTAATGCGTACCTAATTGTAGTAGCATTAAGAAAGTCAATTACCTCAGCAAATCCATCAGCTTCTTTAGGCTTTTGAAGAAAAGTGACTTGATTGTGATTGTCTGAAAAGATTCTTGTCGACATTGTTAATGAGGGTTTCGATTTTGGGTTTTTTTAAATCAGATGTTAAAAAGTGTGTTAGGGTTTGAATTAGAATGATTTTTGGGCGCACAAAGCCAATTATGAGATCGAATTAGGTTTTTAGCCCGTTCGGATCGAATTAGGTTTTAATTGGCGCCAAATTTACATAACCGACCCTACACTTTCAAAACGAGCAATAGAATCCCAACATTTGCAAAGCGAGCAGTAGTATCCTAGCAGTAGAAAGTTTTGCCTAGCAGCAGAAACTTTGTAACTAGCAGTAGAATATCTGCTGAACTCTCCAAACACCTTTTTCCCCGCAAACAAGCATTCCCCTTTGACTTTTCCTGCAAAAGATTAGTCCAAAACCACAAAAACACAAGAAAGAATATACCACAAGAATCACAATTCACGGTTATACTTAGCAGTTGTATAAGCAACAAGCAGCAGAACTAAATATAACTTAGCAACACATAGCAAGCACCAGAAACAACTTATTGACTAATAACAATACAAATCCTTACAAAACATTACAAAAACACAAAGAGATAAGAATTTTCAAAGATTTATTATTCCAATACTAGCAATTAAGAATTGAAATCTACCCACATCAAAACCTTTTGTGAGCAAATCTGCAACATTATTTTCAGTATGGATTTTAACAATTTGAATTAATTTCTTCTCAAAACAATCTCTTATGAAATGATGTCTTATCTCAATATGTTTTGTTTTAGAATGAAAAACAGGATTTTTAATAATACACATTGTACTGTTATTATCAATATAAATTTTGGTGTGGATAAAATTATACCCATAGTCCAGTAATTGATTCTGAATCCAAAGCACTTAACCACAGCAACTTGAAGCAGCTACATACTCAGCTTCAGTTGTAGAATTTGCCACCACAGTCTGTTTCTTGCATTGTCATGAAATCAACCTATGTCCAAGAAATTGACATCCTCCAGTTGTTGATTTCCTGTCTAAACATGCTCCAGCATAATCACTATCTGAGTATGCCACCAGATCAAAAGGTGAATCTTTTGGATACCAAAGGCCCAACCTAGGTTGACTCCCTAAGTACCTAAAAATTCTCTTCACAGCATTCAAGTTTGATACTTTAGGGGAAACTTGAAATCTGGCACAAGCACACACAGTAAACATAATATCTGGCCTGGAAGCTGTAAGATACATCAATGAACCAATCATTGATTTGTATAGATGCACATCAACTTCTTCACCATCTTCATCTTTGACCAGAGGCTTGTTGGATTCCATGGTTGTCTTAGCAGGATTCACATCAGAAAATCCAAACTTCTTGAAAATATCAGCCACATACTTGTCTTGGCTGATAAATATGCCATCATTCATTTGTTTGACTTGAAGCCCTAAAAAGAATGTGAGTTCACCCATAGAACTCATTTGAAACCTGTTATGCATTAGCTTCTCAAAATCATCCCACAACACCATGTTGGTTGATCCAAAAATGATATCATCAACATATACTTGAACCAATAAGATATCCTTTTTGTCTCTTTTGATAAACAAAGTCTTGTCAATTCTTCCTCTACTGAAACCATTGTTCAATAGTACTTTGATAAGGTGTCATACCAAGCTCTAGGAGCTTGATGCAAACCATACAATGCTTTCTCCACCTTAAAAACTCTATCAGGATAATCAGGATCTTCAAAACCAGGTGGTTGGGAGACATAAACTTCTTCATCAATTTTCCCATATAAGAAAGCACTTTTTACATCCATTTGATACACTGTGAAGTTCTTATATGAAGCAAAGCCAAGAATAATCTGATAGCTTCTATCCTTGCAACAGGTGCAAACACTTCATCATAATCAATACTTTCTTCTTGAGCGTTTCCTTGAGCCACTAATCTTGCTTTGTTCCTGATTACAATGCCTCTTTCATCTCTTTTGCATCAAAAAACCCACTTTGTACCAATTGCCTTTTTCCCATTAGGCAGATCAACCAAAGTCCAAACTTCTTGAAGCTTAAACTGCAACAACTCTTCTTGCATAGCTTCCACCCAACTTTCATCTTGTAATGCTTTATAGGCATTCTTGGGTTCCACTTGTGACAAAAAAAAAAAGTAAACATGCAATTCTGAAGATCTTTGTGGCTATTTCTTTGATGAAGAGATCTTGCAAAGAAACCTTGTTCCTTCAAATCTTTCAATCCTTTTGCTTTACTTCTTGTTTGAACAGCAAATTGAACATCTCCTATGATCTGCTCTTTTAGATGATTTTTGTGAACTCTGGTGGTTGGAATAGGACTGACAGGTATTGCATTCTCCATATTTGTTAAGTCAGCCTCTGCACCAAACCCATCCAAAGCTTCATCATCAGTATCTTCATAGATGTTAACCAAACTAGGTATATTAGAATCATCTGGATAATCATCATCAGCAAAAGATCTTCCATCTTTCTCAACAGTAGGAACTTTTGGTGTAGCAGTAGAAACACTACACTTAGCAGTTGTAACTTTAGGTTTAGCAGTAGAATCATGATTACTGCTGCTAGGCTTAGCAGTAGAATCATGGTTACTGATGCTAGTGTTATTTCCTCTATTTTCATCATTTGCTGATTCTTTATTCTGCACTTCATCAACAATATGTGGTCCTTCATTAACCACTTTTCCAGCATCAAAAGATTTAACCCCACCTTCTGTATCTCCTTTGGGTACATCATGAACAACATCATCTTGTGAACTCTTTCTCTCTTTCTCATTGGCTGTGAAAGTTGGACCAAGCTTCCATTTTTCAATCAAAACAAACTCCTTTGCAGATTCATTCACCTTAGCTTGTGTACCTGCATTAGAATCATCTTTTATACCTGCAGACTTATTAGTTGTACCTGCAATCACTGGCTCATAATTCATGCTTTTGGTTAGTGAATCAATATCAAACAACCAGTCAGGTCCACTTCCTGCAACATTAGGTGTGACTTCATTAAACCTAACATGCAAGTTTTCTTCCACATGCCTAGTTATTTTATTAAATACCCTAAAAGCTTTACTATTGGTAGAGTATCCAACAAAGAATCCTTCATCAGCCTTCTCATCAAACTTACCTAGGTGATCAATGGTATTCAAGATAGTAACAGGACACCCAAATGGTTTTAAGAAATCTATCATAGGTTTCCTACCATGTAACAGTTCATAAGGGGTCTTGTTATGAGGCTTAACTACTTTACTCCTATTTTGCACAAAACAAGCAGTGTTAACTGCTTCAGCCCAAAAAGTAGTAGGTAATTTTGATTCAGACAACATAGTCCTTGCAGCCTCAATAAGTGTTCTATTCCTCCTCTCAGCAACATCATTTTGTTGAGGAGTTCTAGCTACACTAAACTGTCTTAAAATACCTTTTTCCACACAAAACTGGTTCATAACACTATTCTTAAACTCAGTTCCATTGTCACATCTTATCACCTTAACTTTATGATTTACTAAGTTTTCAACTCTTGTTATAAAAGCCTTAAGAATGCTAGAAGTCTCATCCTTAGTTGCTAAAAAGAAAACCCAAGTGAATCTACTAAAGTCATCTGTGACAACTAGGCAGTACATCTTTTTGTTCAAACTTTTCACATATGTTGGTCCAAACAAATCCATATGCAACATATATAAAGGCTCAAAAATAGTGTTCACAGCTTTGGACTTACAAGAAGCTCTGTGTTGTTTTCCCATCTGACAAGCAACACAGGTTTTAGGATTTTCAAAAACTTTTGAAGGTAAACCTCTTACAAGGTTTCCCTTAACAAATTTATTAATAGTTTTGAAATTTAAATGGCCAAGTCTTCTATGCCAAAGTTTGGATTCATCATTTGTGGCCTTTGCAAATAGGCAAGTTAAAGCTCTTTTGGAAACTATGTTCTTTATGTCAACACTGTATATGTTGTCTGTTCTAGGGACTCTAAGTAGTACAAATTTATCATCAGGCAACTTAAAATCAGGAGATAAGACAAGACATTCAATATTTGTAAAAAGAACAAAGTTCTTTTTGTCACACATTTGCGAGACACTAAAGAGGTTGAACTTAAGTCCTTTTACAAAGTATATTTTTTCAAAATCCAAGTTTCTTGTTCTTATTGTACCTTTCCCAATGATTTTGCCTCCTTTAGGATCATTTCCAAAGGCAACATATCCGCCATCAATAGCTTCAAAATCTTCAAGGTTGGACATGTCTCCTGTCATATGTTCAGAGCATCCACTATCAAATATGCATTTGTCCTTTAATTCTTCTTATAGATTGCCCTGCACACAAAGTAAGAGAATCAGTTTCTCTTGGGGACCCAAGCCATTACTGATTGGATCTGCCTTGTGCATGAACATTTTCAAATCTCTTTAAATCCATTGATGCACTGCTGTATCTGAGAACATGATCTAAAACCTTTATTTTTGGTTTCTAGACCCAGCAAGCTGAGGCCTTAACAGCATAAAAATGGTTGCCCAAAACAGTGTCTGTTATCACTTTTGGCTCAGCAGTAGAAACTGCTTTTGCCTTAGCAGTAGAAACATCTGTATTATTTTGAAAAGGCCTTTGTGGTGGAGCAGTAGTAATTGACCTAGTTACACCAGATCTCATCAATACTGCCCTTGGAACCATGTTTTTATTAGCATGAGGGTGAGTCTTTTTAGAAAAGTTTTTGTGGTTCACCCTTCTTGTTAATACAAATATCGTCTCAAAAACGTTATTTATATTCTTTGATCTTTTCTTAGTTTTGTTAATGACAAATAAAAGGAATATCTTTTAGCAAATAATAAATACTAGTTTAAGTCTCTTGAGTACACATTTTACACTTCACATAATAACCAAGAATTACAAGTTTGCTTATTTAGTAACTTGTTTCCTTAAAAGGAAACTTTAATTCTAAAATCATTCCATGACATCATTGCATACATCACATACAATATCTTTGTTAGATCTTGATATATCTTGTTTAGATTTACAAGTTACATAGTTGACATTTGATGATTTGGTAAGATATGAAAGATTTGGTAAGATACAACAAATCCTTAGCTGTCATCTCCCACGGATCCAAGTCCAGTGAAGGACGGATCCCTATTATGGGATCCGTGGGATCCGTCAGCTGAAGATCAGCTTGCCTATAAATAGCAAGCTGATCATTTGGCTTTATCATCACTCATATAGCTTAACACACATATTCATTCAGTACATATCTTACTAACATCATTCATAGTTGCATTTCACTTTGATCTTTCATTTTGTAGAAGAGAGATTAAGCTTTCAAGGATCTACAGAACCGTAATCCTTTAGTTGCATTACTGTGTGATATTGTAGTTTGTTTCACACATCATATCTATCATTTGTAATCAGTGAGTGTGGTTAGTGCTTTAGTCCTTAAAGCACAAAGAGTGTAGGGAGTGGTTGTACCCTTGTAAAGAACTCGACATCTAGCTTAGTGTCGGTAAAGTAAATAGGCGACGTCAGGTTGGTTCTACCTTGTGAAAGAACCCGGTGTTTAGCTTAGTACCGAAAAAGGAAGTAAGCGACGTGTAAAGGTTTTCTCCGCCTAGTAAAGGAGTTTGTTTCTTAGTGAAAGATAAACTCTCGAGTTGGAAGCTCGGGGAGTGGAGTAGGGCAAGAAAGAGAGTCCTTGTAGCCGAACCACTATAAACAACAGTGTTGTGTGGTTTGATTTTTCCTCTCTTTATCTTTTGTTTATATTGTGTGATTATTTATTTGTGATTGTTTCCTTTGAATTAACATATAGTAACAAAGCAAATAAAACTTGAAAAACGGTAAAAAACTATTCAACCCCTTCTAGTTTTCCACAATTGGCATCAGGAGCTACGTTACTTAAGATTTTTAAAATATATTGTATTTTAAAACTTAAAATGATCCATGGATTTTGAAAACTTTAAAGAAGGACAATCTATGCAGAGACCACCTCTATTTGAACCAAATTGTTTTATTTATTGGAAAAATCGCTTTGAGACTTATGTAAAGTCAAAGGATATAGATCTATGGTATATAATAGTTGATGGTGATTACAAACCTATTAGTAATAATATTTCGGGTGGTCGGGATGAAGGAGCTTCTCTTACTCGTCACAATGATGAGCAAAAGAAACTAATTGCCAAAAATAATGAAGCCAAAATGATGCTTTATAATGCCTTACCTAAGAAAGAATATGAAAGAGTTTTTATGTGTAAAACGGCTAAGGATATTTGGCAATCTCTTATTATCACACATCAAGGGAACTCACAAGTAAAAGATAACAAAATTGATCTTCTTGTTCAACAATACGAACAATTTGTTATCTCTGAAGATGAGACCATTGATAGTGCGTTTGCTAAGTTCAATACTATTATTACATCACTTAAAGCACTTGACGAATCTTTTTCTAGTAAGAATTTTGTCAGGAAATTTCTAAGAGCACTCCATCCGAAATGGAGAGCAAAGGTGACAGCTATTGAAGAATCTAAGGATCTCTCAAGCATGACACTGGATGAGCTCATAGGAAACCTAAAAGTTCACGAAATGATTATGGAAAAAGACTCGGAAATTGTCAAAGGCAAAAAGGAGAAGATTAAGTCTATTGCCTTGAAAGCCAAAGCCGAGTCAAGTGACGATGATGAATCTTGTTCAAACAGTGATGATGAAGAGTATGCAATGGCCGTGAGGGATTTCAAGAAATTCTTCAGGAGACGAGGAAAGTTTGTAAAACCACCTCGTGATGAAAAGAAATCCTCTCGAAAAGATCGTGACGATAAGAAAGGTAAGGTTGATAGGAAATGCTATAGGTGTGGTGACTCCAGTCACTTAATAGGAGAATGTCCAAAGCCTCTAAAGACCAAGTCTCAAAGAGCCTTCGTTAGTGGAGCTTGGAGCGATAGTGAAGGAGATGATGATGATGAGCCTATGAACAACGAAATTGCTCTTATGGCTAATGACACAGAAGAGGTACATTTTGATTCATACTCCTCTATAGATGATGAAACCTTAGAAGTAGAATATAACAAACTGTGTGACGTCACTTTAAAAATCATAAACAAAAACAAATTTTTGAAAACAAAGACAACACTTTTAGAAAATGAAGTATTTTGGCTTAAAGAAAAAGCAATACAAATTGAAAAAGGTAAAGATAGTAAAGAAACGTGTGTGTCTTGTCAAGAACTAAAACTTGAACTAGAAACCTTAAGAACCACACAGGAAGATTTAATCAAAACAAATTCAAAGTTTAAAAGGTTTGATAAAAACATAAGTTGTGCAGATGAAATAATGAAAATGCAAAAACTACCTCATGATAAAACAGGACTAGGCTTTATGAAACTAGGAACATTAAGTGATCATAAGGAACAGACTGTGAATAAAACTGATTCAACCAAGTTGGACACTCACGGATCCGACGGATCCAAAAATTTGGATCCGCCAGGTGTATCCAAAGGATCCGCGGGTACAGAAGTTGAACAGAAGGTTCACAAAGTCGACCGTTCCGAGTGTGTTAAAGTTACTAAGAAACCTAACAGTAACATAACCAATAATAAACACAAACCAGCAGAATCTTTAGGAAGAGGTCAAGCTAGAAATGAATATAGAGTTAAAACGGATCAACAGAGACCTCAAATGAGTTTTCCCAAACACCCCTTTCCAAAGAGTATAATTAATCCACAACACACTTATCAAAATAATTGGAACCAAAACATGCCTAGAAACTTTCATGGTCCTAATTATATGCCGTGGAACAATTGTTCACCATTTCAGTACATAAACCATGATAATGTCATGTTTAACCCAAACGGACCCATGAGATATTGGGGACCAAATGCTTGAGTCTTTTATGAACTTAGGTATGCTTGAAAGTTGATCTTGAACCTGATGAGTGGATCAAAGATAGTGGGTGCTCAAGACACATGACGGGAAACAAAAATCTTTTCTCAACCTACCAAGTGTATGACGGAGGTAATGTCACATTCGGTAGCAAGCTTAAAAGTAAAATCATCAGAAAAGGTACAATCTCTCATGACTCTCTATCTATTGATGATGTTGCTCATGTAGATAATTTAGGATTTAATTTACTTAGTATAAGTCAATTATGCCGCAAAAAGTATAACGTCCTTTTCAGTGAAAATGGAAGTAAAATACTTAAAGATGGCATAACCGTAGGAAAAGGTGTTTTAAAGAATAATGTCTATGTTATGAAATTAGATAAAACACCTAAAGATAAGTTATGTCTTACCTCCTTGGACGAAAACTCAATATGGAACGCTTAGGTCATGTTCTTGAAGTTCAAACACTTGGGATATGAATCTTAGTAATGTGTTTGAGAGATATTTATGTATTGAATGTGTTTAGCATGCGGAATCTACTACAACACACTTTAAAAGACACAAGGTGGTGAGTTTAAGTAAATGAGTGAATGCAATGAACAAATAACACAACTTAGGTTAATACAAAACGATTCAATATTATTGATGAAATAATACGGATGATCTAAGTATCACCGGGATTACAAAGTAATCTTGAATCTATGATTGTCAAAAGGATTTGTGATTCGAAGTAACTAAGTTACTTGAGAGATAGTTTGGTTTGTGGTTATTTTGGTTGTGAAAGATTGCGTGTATGAAGAAGTGACTAAGATATCCTTTTATAAGATAAGGATATCTTATTACATGTTGTCAAGTAGATGAATATAATACTATACTTTGACTATATTGGCGCCTACAATTAAATACAACTACCCATGTACACTCTGATATATTCTTCTGTCACCACAGAAGACTATTCTACTTCTACATAACGTATAACAATGTACAAAGACTAATAATTCAACTAAATATCTATTACAAAATATCTAATCGACTTGACATAAGCTTGGCAGGCTCTTCATTAGCTAGCAGTACCTTCTACCCAGAAGGTACTGGTAGAACATCTTCGTACATAACAAAATCAACTAGCAGGCTCTTCATCGACTTGGCAGGCTCTTTGACTTTGATCATTTTATTCCCAACAATCCTCCCCTAAACTTGTTATTTCCATTAAAATACATAAGTTTCTGATGAATAAAATACATACCTTGAGGATTTGAGAACTCTTCCAAAAACCCTTACTTTCTATCCTTCCTTTTTCTTTCACATTGTTCAAATATGCTCCTTAGCAAACTTTGAACAATTTCTGAGTTTTCATCATCTTTGTCACACCTTAACCTCTTGGAGATCATAGTTGAGAGCACTTCATAACTAAGTGGATACTCTTTCTCAGCCAACATAAAGAGTTCAATCCCACTTGATGTGTACAAATGATGAACACTGCAATGACTTAGGAATTCCCAGGTTGTAGATGGATCATAATATGGAAACTTCCAATAATCATCTTTGGGATCAGGATCAAACATCCTATTGAATTCAACCCATAATTCCTGTTCCTTAACATCATTGCTAGAATTTGTGGCTAGCCTAATCTGCACTAGATTCCACAATTCTTCCAAATCTGCTCTATCAGATGCTCTAACTAAATTTTCAAAATTCTTGAAGATAGCAGACTGTCCCCCAACCCTTGATATTTTCCATGACTTACCAAATCTATCATGGTGTATTTCCCAATCAATTATAGGGTGTCTAGCCCTAATTGATCAGCATGTATGATAGTAGGTAAAGTTATCAACATTTTACTTACTTGCTCTGTGTCCAATTTTGCTACTTCTTTCATCTGAGCATCTTCCTTCTTCTTTGAAGACCTTTCTTGTGTGTGTTCAGGAGGAGTGCAGTGGTTCTTTTTGTATGCTTCAATGTATAGATGCTGCAACTCTTCAAATGATTTTCTTTTGAGTTGATGATCCTTCCAATTTGCTGACCTTTTCAGATATAACTTGAAGAACTTCATCTGCTCTTTCTGATCATGTGGCAATTTAAACCCTTTCTCCTTATACTGCATGATCTGCTGAAATACATCATTTAAGGCTTCTTCTCTATACTTTTTGGTGATGAATTCTTCAAGCTTGGCTGTCTTTTCTTCTACACTGAGAGACTCATCATCCATATACACAGAGGCTTGACCTCTTACAATTGGATCAATAGAGATAATCCATTGTAGTTGTGCATCAAATATTTGTGCAGCTTGAGAATCAATAAGAGCTTGAGCAGCATCTTCAGCATCTTTCTGCTCTTTCATTACTTCAAGCATTCTTGAAGCTTCAAGTGTTTTTAGCTCTTCTTCATGAACCCTCTTGGCCTCTTCTTCTCCTAAAGCCATCTGAATTTGCTGAGTTCTTTTCAACTTCTTGGACTTTGGCTCATCTTCAATCAGAATACCTTTGCCCTTATCCTTTGGAGGTGAATCTTGTGATGGAGCAGAAGATTGCTCATCAGCAATTAAAACCCTCTTTCTCTTGTACACTCTCTCAGCAGACCCTTTATACCCCATAGCCAATAGCCTTTCTCTCCTAGCAGGCTCTTGCCCTGCTCCAACAGGCTCTTGCCCTGCTCCAACAGGCTCTTCATCATAAACTTGAGTTCCATCATGGAATTCAAATTGAGCCTGTTCCTCCTCTTCTTCCTCATCTTCAGACCTATCCTTCCTCCCCTTTTTGGAAGAGTGATCTATCCTATCAGCATCTGACTGTGAAGAACTAGATAAAACAACCTTTGCAGACTTTTTACCTTTTAACTTCTTCACTTCACCCTCCAATCTCTTAACCCTCTTGACCAATTTGATGTTGATCTGAGAAAACCTTTCATTTTGACTTTTAAGAGCATTCTCTAAGAACTTCACCTTGTCTTTCAACTCCTGCATTGTCTGAGGTGATTGGGTTTGTGATATATGATGTGGGGATGGTGGTGGTGTTGCTGATGGTACTGGAGATGGTGTTGGTGATTTTTGATGTGTTTGTGAAATGAAACCATGTGAAGAACTAGATGATGGTGTATCAGCAGATGGTGTGGGTTCTTCTGGATGTTGTGGTACCATTTCATCAAAAAGTGGAACTTCCTCCCCTCTAAAACCAATTCTCATATTTGAAAATACTTTGTGAGAAAGTTTTGGTGTTTCATAAACTGAGTCTGTGGGAAGCAACACATGTTGTAATTTTCCAATGATGCAACCAATAAATCTTGGATACATCAAAAACTTTGTTTTACTTTTCACATTGTTTATCAATCCTTCAAAAATATATTTAGAAAAGTTGTATTTTCTGTTTGTTGCTAAGCAAATGAGAGCAGAGGCCATGTTGCCACTAAATTGCTCCCAAGAGGTTTTCTTCTGGCTCAAACAGTGAAGGATTGTGTGAATAAAAAATCTCCATTGTGGAGTAAGATGCTTTTTCAGAAAAGTGAGTTTTTTGGACTCAGCATGATACCCCATTCTTGTTAAATTTTCAAAAATTTCAGTATCTGGTAACTGACTAATACCATCAGAATCATCCAAATGAAGATGCCTTCTTAAGGATGACTCAGTAAGAGTCAAATGTTTACCATCCACTTTGGCTTTTATTCTTTGTTCCCCATTTTCAGAAGTTTTAATTTTAGCAGATTGCCAAAATTGTAAAATTTGATTTTCATAAATAGTGGGATTGACTAGCAAAGCAAACCTGATGTAGGAGTTGTTTAAAAAGTCCACTACTTGATGAAATGAGGCATTATCCTCTGACTTTTCCAAAAATGCTAACTGATTGTGATGTTGGACAAAATCTAGAACAACTGTGGAAGCCATAATGAAAATTTTTAATATGTTGGTGGGATTTGTTGGTAGTACTGGTAGAAGATGAAAGGTGTATGTGAATTATGATAGTGACTGATGAAAGAAGATATGAGAGAATTACTTTTAACCGACAATAAGAAAGATTAAAATAAGTAAATGAAAAGGCGGTTAAAAAGATCTTTTATATGTAAAATATAATATAATATAATCATCAGTGAATTACATAACTACCCCAACGGCTAATTTTAACTACCAGGCCTATTGGCTAAAACTTTTTCTGACAGGCTCAACGGCTATTTAGCAGTACCTTTTTATACTAGCAGTACCAATTTTGAACTACCAGTACCTTTGAAAGTTTTATAAAAATCCCTTATAGTTTTTAGCAAACTACCAGCTATCAACGGATTTGAGTTGTCTTTACCAAAAGCCGTTTGCTTAAGGACTAGCTAACTATTTACAATTAAGTATGGTTAGTTAACAACCATATAGTTTTTGGTAAACTATCAACCATCAACGGATTTGATTTGTCTTTACCAAAAGCCGTTTGCTTAAGGACTAGCCAACTCTTAAGTTTGTGAAAACTTGGTGAGCTGAATACCAAAAGCCATGATGGCCCAAAGATGGTGCAATTTCCTTGGATGGAGGAAATTTAGAAAGGCAATGATGTTGTGTATCTTGGATGATTAGTTCAACAAGTGAAATCATCTAATGTCATGCCTTTGAGTTGAAACCTTTCTTAGTTTGATCTAGATAGAACTTTCTCCTTTGAGAAATGCTTCATCCCTTCTAGATATATGATCTAACTCTCTCTATTTCAACTCTGCATCATCTTGTATGCTCTTGTCTTTTCTTTCATAAATTGGTCTTTCTTCCATTTTGGGCTATTAATTCCTCCCCTGAGATTGTTATTTCTCCTGAAATGAATATAACTTTTGTTGCCCCTTTTGTTTGAAAGAACTCTTGTTTTGTTATCAACCTGAAATATGTTAGTTGCAAACCAAAAGAACAAAGTGTAGAACATTTGATCTATATAATTGTAAACATTCAAGCATTTATATGAACAAAACATAGCAATTTTGTATCAGCAGGACCAATTATGAACTAACAGGACCTTTTGACTAACTAGCAGTACCATGTTTAAAATCCAATACCAGTTAATTTTATGAACAAAAACACATGTTTTTCAAAGATTTATCATTCCAATACCTCCTACAAGATATTTGAATCTACCTAAATCAAAAGCTTTGGTGAGAAGGTCTGCATAATTCTTTTCAGAATCAATTTTAACTACTTAAATTAACCTCTTCTCATTGCAATCCCTTATGAAATGGTGTCTGATTTCAATATGTTTTGTTTTTGAGTGTTGAACTGGGTTTTTAATGATGCAAATAGTACTGCTATTGTCAATATAAATAATGGTGTTAAGAAAATTGTACCCATAGTCAAGCAGTTGATTTTGGATCCAAAGAACTTGCCCACAACAACTTGCACCAGCAACATATTCTGCTTCAGTTGTAGAATTGGCCACCATTGTTTGTTTCTTGCATTGCCAAGAGATTAGTCTGCAACCAAGAAATTGACATCCACCAGTTGTGGATTTTCTGTCTAGTGTTGCACCAGCATAGTCACTATCCGAATAAGCCATCAATTCAAAAGATGATTCTCTTGGATACCAAAGACCCAACCTAGGTTGACCTTTAAGATATCTAAAGATTCTTTTGACTGCTGTGAGATGAGAGATTTTGGGATGTATTTGAAACCTTGCACATACACATACTGAGAACATGATATCTGGTCTTGATGATGTAAGATACATCAAGGACCCAATCATAGATCTATAATTGTGCAAATCCATATCTTCTCCTTCAGCATCCTTGAGTAGCCCTTTGTCTGGATCCATTGGTGTACTTGCAACCTTAGAATCAGCAAAATTAAATTTTCTTAAGATCTCTGCTACATATTTATCTTGGCTGATAAATATGCCTTCTTTGGATTGTTTCACTTGGAGACCTAAAAAGAAAGTAAGTTCCCCCATGGAACTCATTTCAAACTTACTGTGCATAAGTTTTTCAAATTCTACACACAAGTCTTGGTTTGTTGATCCAAAGATTATGTCATCAACATAAATCTGCACTAACAAGATGTCTTTCTTTGTCCTTATGATGAACAAAGTTGGATCAATCCTGCCTTTTTGGAATCCACTTTCTAGTAGAAAACAAGCCAATGTTTCATACCATGCCCTTGGAGCTTGGTGTAGGCCATACAAAGCCTTGGTAACTTTGTAAACTTTATCTGGATACTCAGCATCAATGAAGCCTGGAGGT
This sequence comes from Artemisia tridentata subsp. tridentata, assembly GCA_021014915.2. Lineage (NCBI taxonomy): Eukaryota > Viridiplantae > Streptophyta > Magnoliopsida > Asterales > Asteraceae > Artemisia > Artemisia tridentata. The sequence goes on from CP139504.1 coordinate 299,598,778, forward strand.
TGAGATACATATACTGGTTATTCAATTTCACCATACAAAAATGCACTCTTAACATCCATTTGATAGACAGTGAAGCCTATGAATGAAGCATAGGCTAAGAAAAGCCTAATTGCTTCAAGTCTTGCAACTGGAGCAAACACTTCTTCATAATCTACCCCTTCCTCTTGAGTATATCCTTGTGCTACCAATCTAGCCTTGTTTCTGATCACTATACCCCTTTCATCTTTCTTGTTTCTGAACACCCATTTGGTTCCAATTGCCCTATGACCTCTTGGCAAATCAACCAATATCCAAACCTTATGAATCTTGAATTGGAGAAGCTCTTCTTGCATAGCTTCCACCCAACTTGCATCATCTAAAGCTTTGTTTATATTTTTGGGTTCAGCCTGAGATAGAAAACATGAAAACAGGCATATATTGGAATTATCATTATTCTTTTCTTCATACATAGAGGAGATAAACCCTTCTTCATCTGTAGATAAGACTTGAGATAAACCAACTTGAGATCTTGTTCTAACACCAGAAGTCATGCTTCCAATCACATCATCAGTTGAGTGATCTTTGAGAATTCTAGTGTTTGGTGTTTTAGGAACTTCATATGTAGTTGGAAGATTGCTAATCCCAACTTCTTCTTGAAAAGAATCTTCTATTTGAATATTCAATGGCTCAGCAGTACCAATACTTGTACTAGCAGGACCATCTGAAGAACTGGCAGTACCATTGTCATAAGCACCACTTTCTTGATTCTTTTGATTCTGAGTTCCTTGATCTTCTTCATTGCCTTCAATTGTTGTGTCTGAAGGTCCTTCTTCACTTGAAGATAGATCCATACTTTTCCAAATTGGCATCCAGATGTAATCTTGATTTTTAGGAGAGTCAACATTGTCTTCAGAACCTGCATTTTCATTAGCATTTGTACCTGTAACAGGCACATAATTCATAGATTCTGAAAGCCTATCAACATCAAACATCCAATCTGGTCCAACTCCTTTCACATTTGCTAGTTTCTCTTGAAACTCTATGTGAAGATTTTCTTCTACTAGCCTAGTGCAAGTGTTAAACACTCTGTAGGCCTTACTCTGCAAGGAATACCCTATCAAAAAGCCAACATCTGCTTTTCCATCAAATTTGCCTAAATGATCTTTGGTATTGAGAATAGTGACTTGACAACCAAAAGGTCTCATAAAACTTAAAGATGGTTTTCTACCAAAGAAAAGTTCATAAGGTGTTTTTCTATGTGGTTTTGTCACAAGAACCCTGTTTTGTACATAACAAGCAGTACCAACTGCTTCAGCCCAAAATGAAATAGGCAACTTAGAGTCTACTAACATAGTTCTAGCAGCCTCTATAAGTGTTCTATTCTTTCTTTCTGCTACTCCATTTTGCTGAGGTGTTCTAGCTACACTAAACTCTCTTTTTATGCCTTTTTCTTTGCAAAAGTCATCCATAACTCTATTCTTGAACTCTGTCCCATTGTCACACCTGATGATTTTGACTTTCTTATCAGATTGGTTTTCTACCTCAGTGATATAGGTTTTAAGTATCTCACTAGTTTCATGTTTAGATCTTAAGAAGAAAACCCATGAAAATCTGCTATAGTCATCAGTAACAACCAGACAATATTTCTTTCCATTCAAGCTGCACACATTAGTAGGACCAAAGAGATCCATATGAAGCATATGTAAAGCCTGAGTAATAGAGTTTTGGGTCTTGGGCTTACAAGAAGCTCTATGTTGTTTGCCTTTTAGACAGTCAACACAAGTTTGGTCGTTTTGGAAAATCTTTTTGGGTAAACCTTTTACTAAATCATATTTTGCAATAGTGTTGATTGTTTTAAAGTTTACATGACCAAGCCTTCTATGCCAAAACATAGATTCATCCAATGAGGCTTTTGCTACCAAACAAGTTAAACCTTCCTTGGGATCAATGTTCTTTAAATTGACACTATACATATTGTTCCTTTTTGGAATTTTAAGAAGTATCTGACTCTCATCAGGCATCTTAAAATCAGAAGAAAGAACCATACATCCATTGTCAGTAAATAGAACATTGTTCTTTTTGTCACACAATTGTGAGACACTAAGAAGATTAAACTGAAGTTCTTTCACAAAATACACATTTTCAAAATCTAGTTTACTGGTTTTGATAGTACCTTTACCAGTGATCTTTCCTTTTATTCTACCCCCAAAGGTAACATATCCTCCATCAAATGTTTTGAAATCTGAGAGGAATGACATGTTGCCTGTCATGTGCCTTGAACACCCACTATCAACATATCCTTGATCTTCAAAATTAGTTGAATGTTCCTGCACATGAAAAAAAAAACACATTAGTTTCCTTGGGGTACCCAAGCCATGACAGACTTGGGTTTGCCTCTTGCATCAATGAAGTCAAACCTTTTCAGGATTGTTGATGCACCTTTTGATTGGATTGGTTTCCAAATCCAACATGCTGAGGACTTAACAGCACTTTCCCTTCTAATCCATTGTGTGGTCTTTGGTCTATCAGTACCAATTTTGGCAGTACCATGTGGTCTAGCAGGACCTTTTGGTCTAGCAGGACCTTTGGTTTTTGGACTCCAAACTTTTGTTTTGACCACATTTATCTTTTGAATAGGATTCTTCTCAACTTTTGGTACACTTTTGAAAGTGTTTCTTGTACCCTTTTCAGTTGGTTTTGTAATAACAGGCTTATGTTGTCTAACAGTATGTTTAACATTTGTGGTGTTAGACTTAACAAAACCTTTTCTGGGGTGAGTAACATTTGTTTTAGCTTTTGATTTACTCCCAGAAACCCATTTATTACAATAAGCATGAAGATGATTAAAGCTACCACAATAATAACAAGCCTTATTAAACATAACAAAGTCATCACCTAGTTGTTGTGACTTTAGGTTGTTCCAATTTCTTTGGCTTCCCCTAGGTTTGTTATTACAATTTTTACAACTTTCAACTGTTTTCAAAACAGTTTTGGCCTTAGCTTTAACTTCTACTTTCTTAGGACTGGTTGGTCCTACTTTGATTCCTTTGATAGGAATAGTCTGATCTTCATCATCATCAGATACCCAATCCTCAATAATTAGGACATCTGGTCTCTTATCAGTGAGCACCTTAGAGAGTGGAACATTCTTAGCACTCTCAGAAGGTCCACTTATCACTACAGGTTTATCCAATGGTTTGTTAACAAATTCATGTAAACCTGATACAGCAAGATCACTACCCTGAGGACATGGAATTCCTCTATAAGGAGGTGGACATTCATTGTATCCTATCCCTGATTTTATTTTCTTATTCAACTGATTCTCTACTATGCTCTTAGTACACTCAGAAGCATTTTCCAATTTAGTAACAGTCAGTTGAATATTGTCTCTAGCTAATGTCACTTTAGTGCACTCAGTCCTTAACATTTCTATTTCAGTATCTTTCAAATATATTTGTCTATTAAGAGCACCTTTAGCATCAGAAAATGTGAGTTCATTTTCTCTATAGTGAATGATTTGTTTTTCTAGCTTGGACATACCACACTGATGGTTAAATAAGGTTTGTTGGGTTTTTCTGTGTTCTAATACTTCTGTATCATAAGCTTTACTTATGATTTCTAATTCTTTAAGAGATTCACAATTATTAGGACATTTGATAATTTGTACCTCAGGGGTGGAGAATGCCATCAAAGCCAATTCATCAGAAGTTGACTCATCTTCACCCATGAAACTCCAATCAAAACCCATGCCATCAATAGCAACCATTGCTTTTGGCTCTGCAATTTCAACAACCTTACTCTTGCTTTCAAAGCTTCCTTTCTTCTCAAAGCTTCCTTTATTTCTGTTGTCAAACCCTCTACCCTTGTCATCCTGCTTCTTAGGTCTTCTACACTCTCTAGAGTAGTGACCTTTCATGTGGCAGTTGTAACACTCCACCTTTGACTTATCATAGCCAGCAGGCTCATTTCCATCTATCAGAATTTTCTTGCCAGTCCTCATCATCAACTTCTTGGCTCTAATGCTTAAAAGTGAAAGTTGCCACTTTATGTCCATTTCTTCAAGATCATCAGGATGAATCTCTTGAAGGTCTTCAAATGATAATACAGACCCATTGTGCTGAGATGTAAGAAAAGCACACCCAATTGTTTCATCTAATATGGATTTGGTACTACCAGAAGTACTAGCAGTACCAAAGGTTGTATTAGCAGTACCTTCTTCTCTGCTACCTTGTTCTTCATTATCAACCTTTGACATGCTTGGGGATGAAACAAAAGCCATATTTCCAGAACTTGACCCAGTAGTCTTCTTTACTTCATGCTCTACTATTTTGAAATTGTTGTAGAGATCATTGAGACTCATCTGGTCAATATCTGACTTGTTCTTCCATACAATGACATGCATAGACCATTCTGAAGGTAAACTTCTAAGAAATTTAGAGTTTAGGTCTTCTTGAGTTATCATCACTTCATGGATGGCTAACTGACTTGCAAGCTTCTGAAGTCTATTGAACATACTGTCCAAAGACTCATTGGTTGTGGCTGTGAAGTTCTCAAATTGTTGTTTGAGAAGGGTTTTCTGTGTTTTCTTGGTAGCATCATTACCACCAAACCTAGCCACAATTGCTTCAAAAAGGGTTTTGGCATCTTTGTATTTGTTGAAGATCAGAAGTTGATCATTTGGAATAGTCATCAGTAACATACTCCTTGCCTTTAGATCATTTCTCTTCTGAACTTTTTCATCTGCATTTGATGGTTGATCTTGTATTCTTGTTACAAGAGCATCATTTACTGTTGTAGTGGTGATTTGGGGTTTAAATGAATTGCCTTGTTCAATGATCTCCCAAAGTGCATAGTCCTGCACTTGAAAGTATTGTTCAACCCTTAGTCTCCACATTTCAAACTCGTTTTGCTTGAGTAATGGAAGTTTAGCTGCAACATTGGTTTGAATATGTTCAACATCCATTTTTCTTTTAAATTAGTAAATATCAAGCCTAGCTCTGATACCACTTGTGGAACGCTTTGTTGTTGTTCTTGAAGTTCAAACACTTGGGATATGAATCTTAGTAATGTGTTTGAGAGATATTTATGTATTGAATGTGTTTAGCATGCGGAATCTACTACAACACACTTTAAAAGAACACAAGGTGGTGAGTTTAAGTAAATGAGTGAATGCAATGAACAAATAACACAACTTAGGTTAATACAAAACGATTCAATATTATTGATGAAATAATACGGATGATCTAAGTATCACCGGGATTACAAAGTAATCTTGAATCTATGATTGTCAAAAGGATTTGTGATTCGAAGTAACTAAGTTACTTGAGAGATAGTTTGGTTTGTGGTTATTTTGGTTGTGAAAGATTGCGTGTATGAAGAAGTGACTAAGATATCCTTTTATAAGATAAGGATATCTTATTACATGTTGTCAAGTAGATGAATATAATACTATACTTTGACTATATTGGCGCCTACAATTAAATACAACTACCCATGTACACTCTGATATATTCTTCTGTCACCACAGAAGACTATTCTACTTCTACATAACGTATAACAATGTACAAAGACTAATAATTCAACTAAATATCTATTACAAAATATCTAATCGACTTGACATAAGCTTGGCAGGCTCTTCATTAGCTAGCAGTACCTTCTACCCAGAAGGTACTGGTAGAACATCTTCGTACATAACAAAATCAACTAGCAGGCTCTTCATCGACTTGGCAGGCTCTTTGACTTTGATCATTTTATTCCCAACACTCAACTCTATGGCATCGACGCTTAGGTCATGCTAATATGAGGCTTATTCAATCTTTGTCATCCAAAGAACTCGTTAGGAACCTACCCAAGTTGAAATATGACCAACACTTTTGTGATGCTTGAAAAATTGGGAAACAAGTACATAATAGCCATAAGGCTAAAAACATGGTATCTACATCTAGATGCCTAGAATTATTACATATGGATTTGTTTGGCCCGTCGGCTATACAAAGTTATGGAGGAAATTTTTACACTTTAGTTATAGTAGATGATTACTCTAGATATACATGGACTAAATTTTTGAAAACTAAAAATGAGGCATTTGATAAATTTGAAATTCTAAGCAAGAAAATTCAAAATCAAATAGGAAGTAACATAGTATCTATTAGAACTGACCATGGTCGAGAATTTGACAATGAAATCCAATTTGGAAATTTTTGTGATAATAATGGAATAACTCATAATTTCTCGGCTCCTCGTACACCTTAATCTAATGGTGTAGTAGAACGTAAAAATAGAACAATTCAAGAAATGAGTAGAACTATGTTAAATGAACAAAACATACCTCAAAAGTTTTGGTGTCACGCTGTAGATACCTCCACATATATCCTAAATAGAGTTTTAATTAGACAATTTTTAAATAAAACTCCTTATGAAATTTATCGAGGTAAAAAGCCTACATTAGGATATTTTAGAGTTTTTGGAAGCAAGTGCTTCATTTTGAACACAAAGGATTATCTCACCAAGTTCGACCCAAATTCGTATGAAGGTGTATTTCTTGGGTACTCACAAAACAGTAAAGCATACATAGTATTAAACAAGGAAACATCAAGAGTCGAGGAATCGTTGAACGTAACATTCAACGAAAGTCCACCTCCCTCTAAGACATCACCTTTGGTAGATGATGACTTAGTTGAAAGTCAAATGGTTAATGATATAGAAAACATTGAAAATGACAATGAACCCGTAAAAGGAGAAATAGTCAATATTAAAGAAACTAAAAGTCATCCATTAGAAAACGTCATAGGAAAACTTAATGAAAGAACATTAAGATCCAAAGCTCAAAATGAAAGTAATTATTTTTGTTTTATTTCAACGGTTGAACCTAAAAATATAGACGAGGCAATAAAAGATGAATCTTGGGTAATTGCTATGCAAGAAGAACTAAATCAATTTATTAGAAATGATGTTTGGACATTGGTCCCTCCACCTAAAAACCAAACCATAATCGGCACCAAATGGATGAAAATGGTATTGTATCTAGAAATAAAGCTAGGCTAGTAGCTCAAGGCTACAATCAACAAGAAGGTATAGATTACGATGAAACTTTTGCACCCGTAGCTAGACTTGAGTCTATTAGGATATTACTTGCATATGCATGTGCACATGATTTTAAGTTATTTCAAATGGATGTCAAAAGTGCTTTCTTAAATGGTTTTATAAATGAAGAAGTATATGTTGCACAACCTCCCGGCTTTGCCGACTTTGAAAAACCAAATTATGTTTTCAAACTTAAGAAAGCTTTATATGGACTTAAGCAAGCACCAAAGGCTTGGTATGATCGACTTAAGACCTTCCTAGTTGACCATAAGTATACCATGGGCCTAGTAGATAATACTCTATTCACCAAGAAAAAGGGATCACATATTATCATAGTCCAGATATATGTGGATGACATTATATTCGGTTCAACTTGTCAAGAGTTATGCGACGATTTCTCAAAAATCATGCATGACGAGTTTGAAATGAGTATGATGGGGGAACTAAACTTTTTCTTAGGTCTCCAAATTAAACAATTAGAAGATGGGATATTCTTCAACCAATCAAAGTATATCAAAGATATGCTTAAGAAGTTTGGTCTTGAAGACTCAAAACCCATGAGAACACCCATGTCCTCCGAAACCAAACTCACAAAGGATGAAGAAAATGAATCCGTAGATTGCACTAAATATAGAGGAATGATTGGTAGTTTACTCTATCTTACGGCTAGTAGGCCTGACATTATGTTTAGTGTTTGTCTATGTGCACGTTTTCAAGAAGATCCAAAAACATCCCATCTTGAAGCCGTTAAACGGATATTTAGGTACATCAAAGGTACTACACACTTAGGATTATGGTATCTCAAAGGAACGGGTGTAGAAACCATAGTGTATACCGACTCAGATCATGCCGGTGACTATGTTGATAGGAAAAGTACGAGCGGTATTTGTACTTTTGTAGGATATTGTCTCACATCATGGTTCGCTAAGAAACAAACTGCCCTCGCAATCTCAACAACAGAGGCAGAGTATGTGTCTGCAGGAAAGGCGTGTCAACAAGCACTATGGATGAAACAAGCTCTCGTTGACTATGGAATTGAACTCAACAACATTCCCATTCTTTGCGACAACAAAGGTGCTATCGATCTAAGCAAAAATCCAGTCCAACACGCTAGAACCAAACATATTGAAATACGCCATCACTTCCTTCGCGACAATGTACAGAAGGGAATCATCTCAATTGAGAAAGTTTCCTCAGAGGACAACATTGCCGATATTCTCACAAAACCACTTAAACGAGAACCTTTCAACTATCTTAGACTTGGATTAGGATTAATGGAACCTAGTGATTAGGAAAAAAATTAGTGTAAATATTAGTTTAACCACACTCGACACTAAACCAAAAATTGTGTTCTGTTCCGCGGATCCAATCAATAACAAGGACGGATCCTTTGTTTTGGATCCGCCGGATCCGTCGCATGCACAGTCAAGTTTATTATTTAATAAACAAGAACAAGTACTATTCATTCCTCACTCCAAAACATATCACCCTACTGTATTCGACACACACTAAATCTCCATCACAATTTAGACCATTTTCTTCCACAAATTTGTGCTTCTAACACCACTGTAAGTATTCTTATCATATTTATACTCCTGATCTGCGTCTAGGATTTCTATTTCATACACAAAACCAAAACTTGGGGTATATGCATAATTTTTGATAAATCATGAAGCATGTTTACTGCATTACACTTAAAAACATGTTTTTCTTAGTTAGGAATTACATCTCATAGCACATTGTCTTAATTTAACAAAAACCCCTTGAAAATTTTCTTACTAAAACCTTCTAACGACTAGGTAAAATGATCTTTTTGAACATTGTTCATACAAATGCAAAAACGTCATCTTTTAGACATCACTTGCATAATGTCTCTTGAATGCTAAAGGGAATACATAATTAATATGTATTTTCGGGTACATTCAACCGTAGCTACATTGAAATAGGAGTGTTTGGGTTATCTCTTGTTTTTTACACTAAACTTGCATAAACTAAATTTTCATGCATAAAAAAGGGTCGAGATAACCGCACCTCCACATTGTCCCCATGTAGGCACACACTAGGAATTTTACACTTAATTTGATCATTTCAACTAAAACTATGTAACTTTTGTATTTAGGAAAATCTTGCCTCCCGCAACTAACTACGATCACAAAAGAACCGTTAACTACTTTCCCGAAGTCCACAAAACCAAAGGTCTAACCAATGCCCAAATCGAAATTTTCAAAGCTTTAGAGAAAAAGTATGTCCATGAGGGTAGATTCTTAGATTCCTCATTCTATGAAGGAACACAACTTAGGGAACAATTAGCCGCAATACGATTTGATACTCTTTTGGATATAGATGAACCAATCGTCCCTAGGTTCATTCTTGAGTTCTATGCTATTATAGGTCTTAGTTCATGTGACCAAGGTTTCTTAAGTCTTCAGTTTACTTTAAATGGAAATTTTGTCAACATCCCTCTTGATCAATTTGGTGAGGTCTTGGGCATTCCAAGTCAAGGGACATGTATTTACTCGGACAAATGGTCCTTAACAATCTTAGAATCCAATCTCGATAGGACGGCACCATATGTCACTCCTCTCGCATCAAAAGAAGTAATTAGGAAACATCTCTTCATTCCTAAGAACAATCCCACAAGGATGTATCATGGTCGCGAAGTTGCAAGAGATCCATTTGCAATGGAGCTAAATGAACTCAAACCCGAATTCAAGAAAATGGAAGAGGTCTTAAGGGCTAATGTGATGTGCACCATAGGAAACCGTGATCACATAAATGCTTGTTTGTGTCATATGATGTACAACATCTCTACTCGTCAACCCTTCAATCTTGCTTATTATATTGCCAAAAGAATGTCTGACATTCTGGTTCAAAGCAAGATTGCAATGCCATATGGAATGCTCTTAACCCGCCTCTATAGAGCCTTTGCACCCGCCCGTCCAAACCCGTTAGGTTTTGTTTCGGAATACAATGAAATTGAACATACCTTCGTTCCTTTGAGTGACTTTAGGGTTAGTGTTGATAAAGGTAAACGTCCTCGTGTACCAACTACATCCTCATCATCTTCAATGAGTGAAGATGATGGTTTGCCAAATTCTAGAATTCCTCCACCCGAATACTTGAGCCATCTTCCTCCAATTCCAAATGAATCTGCTGAGTATCGAAACATTAAAGGAATGGTAAAGAATCTTGGTCGTTGGATGATGAAATTGCACAAAGGAATGAAGAAGTTGAAGAAGAAGCTTAGTTGAAGGAGTGTTTGGATTTGAACAATGTTAGACTATGTGATGTTAAACTTCTATGTGTCTCGACTTTATCTGATAATACTTGTTATGTATGTGTAATAACTAACATTTGCAGGTAGATAACCTTCATGGTTATCAATTTTCCGGGTTATAGCCTATGTTTGGCATAACACCTAAAAAGGTAAGTTTCTAAGAACGGATTAAACTATGTTCAATCGTGTGTTAATGTTATCATATTTAGTTTTTTTTCTATACATATTAGATGTTAAGTAAGGTCTAGGTGAATTTTCGGGTTTTCGTCAAAAAACGAAAAATATGACAAGTCTTCTGTTTAGTTTTAGCAATTAGGACACGGATCCGGCGGATCCCAAACTTTGGTTCCGCCAAGGCTTATCGTTGGTTCCGCCATCCGCCTACCTGCGGATTCGGCGGATCCCGAACTTTGGATCCGCATGTGATATAACTTGGATCCGCAGGTTCCCCAGCAAAATTCTTAAACTTTTTCGACTAATCACGATTCTTAAATCTTAGTGTTTAGTATCATTTAGGATTCATTCACTGATAATAATTATTCTTAGAATCATTTAGGAATTCTTAGAAACTTAGGAACAAAATTTCCCACCAAAATTTAAATTTTTGAATTTTAGGTGTGAGTTACCAAACTGATACAAAGAAGGAACCCTTTTTAGGGATCCGTCAAATCCGTGGAAATATCAAATCATAAGATTTTCCACTATCCCCTTGTATTTACTGCAAATCCACAACACATTACTCAACCCAAGCTCAATGGATTAACTTCCTTGATATGACCTGCACAAATTTTTGTTCCAAACACTAGTACAAAAATGAGATTTAGTCACACATGCTGTTTTTCGAACAGCCACACAGTCGCCTTTTTATGTGACTAAATGTACCAGAATAAAATAAACAGCCACACTTGATCCGACTTGTGTGACCATTTCGGAATTACATCCGAGGCTATAGCCACACATTTGAATATTTTCGTGACTATACGTATCTGGTAATTTTTTTTTTGATTTTTTAGTCACTTATAATTTGGGACGTGTGACGGATACAAATAAGGTTGAAACATTAGTCACACTATATATATACATATGTGACAAATATATGTCACGCAATTGAAAAGTGTGACCAAAATCCATATATGGTCACACGAAGTAATTGTGTATGTGGCTAAATCATATGCTCAAGTTTGTCACACATTATTTAAGCGTGACTGCTAGTTTTTGTTGAAAATTTAGCCACATATGAATTTGAAATGTGTGACAACTGAAAAGTAAGTTTGAAGCATAGTCACGATATGCATTTAAAAGTGACAAATATATGTCACACACTTGAGATGTGTGACCAAATGTCATATATGGTCACACTAAACCATAGGCATACATGATTAAGTGTGACCAAAATTCGATACAAATAGTCACGTAAGTTAATATGTGTGTCTAAAGTTAAGTGTGTGTTTGCCTGCCAATTCCTAATGTGTATGGTCACATTTAATTGTAGCACAATCATGTGACTATAGGCTATACAATAGTAACACCATACCACAAATGTGCATCTAAATTATGTTTATGGCCACATTATAAGGGTATTATATGTGACCAATACATTGAAAATAGTCACACTGAAATATTCATGTGACTAATATGTATAGCAAAATGTGAACTCAGTTATCATTAACCTTGATATTAGTCACATTGAGTGTTTGTGTGACTAAATTCAAGATGTTACATATGGTCACATGAAGTATTTATTTAGGTGTCTAAATCATAGAGTCATATTTTGAGTTCAGACTGTTAGTCATGACTCTTCATTTAATTTGCCCCATTACAATGCTGGGATTTTATAGTCTATCTAGTTTAATGCAGTAGTATGTAAGTATGTTACTTGCCCCTAGCTGGAACCAGATTACTTGACTTTCTAAAGTCAATTTTCAACTTTATAATGAAGTAACATGTTACTAAGTGCCTGCAAGTGCATATACATGATAAATGGAAACTGCAAATACAATAAAGCTTGACTGCAAGTGGACATATACATGATAAATGTCAGACTATACATTCTAGCAGTAATAACTATACATTCTAGCAGTAATAACTATACATACTAGCAGTAATAACTATACATGTTTAAGTCAAACTATACATTGTGGCAGTAATAACTATACATTCTATTTCTTGTCCTTGGGTCCTAGATACTCTTCCATCTTCCTGAGCAGTTCATATGCCATGTCATCATAATTAAGCTGAAGCTTGAGTGTTTTCTTCACACGCAACATCTGATGTAGAATGTCTTTGTGAAACTTTAAAGGGTAATCCTTTTCTACAAGCATGTAGATCACCAACTCATTCACAGTTAAAGCATGTACTCCACATCGTTGAAAAATTTTCCATTCTTTAACAGTATTGTGCGTTAGTCTTCTCCAACATTCATCTTCATGATTTGGTTCAAACATTACCTTTAAATAATTCCAGACTTCTCTATCATAATTAGCTTGTTCTGGTGTCTTATTACCAAATCTTTGTTTGAGTAATTTCCATAGAGCTATCATATCTTGTCTATCAAAATCATGAACCATGTGAAGAAAGCTTACATACCTTCTAGAAGAACCATCATGCCTCTTAATATCGTAATAAACTGTTTCCCCAAAAGATCCAGACTTATAATCAACAATGGGATGTTTGACAGTTAAAGGTTGTGCATCCATGGCTTCTCCTACAGAGGCAACTGCAAGTTCAGTGTGAGCTTGCATTTGTTCTTCAGCAACAGCTTGCTCAGTTTGTTCTTGTTTTCTCTTTTTACTGCTTTCTATTTCCAACTGTTCACCTGCTCTCTTTGAACTGTCATTCAAGAAGAGATCATTGTTTCTCTTGGCAATTGCATATAATTCTTCAATTCTTTTATCATCCAAGAATTTCAAATCCTTTAGTTTCCATCTGTCCACATTCTTCAAATACCTGCACATGAGTAGATGTTTATGATATGATGTACATATTGGGTATTGTTGATATTAATATAAATACCTTTGCAAAAAAAAAAAAAAAAAAAAAAAAAAAAAAAAAAAAAAAAAACTACCTGCACATGAGATCTCTTCTTTGTTTTTGAGTGGGTGGCTTGTTCTTCTTAGCTGCATATCTTTGTTCTGCATACAACTTCTTTTTTCATCAAAAAATTCTTTCAGCATCCTGGCTTTTTCATCTACTGAGTACTTATCTTGCTCTTGATTATGTAGTTTCTTAGCAAGCTCAGAATCAGCTGCAACCTGAGCCCTTTGCTCATCCCATGAAGCTATTAACTCTGCATCTTTTTCTTCTTGTATTCTCCTTTGTTCCAAAATTGTCTGATGTTCTGCATCATACTTTTCTGAGAATTTCATAGCAAGTTCAGCATCAACTTTTAATTGCTCTTCTTTTGATAATGGTTTCTCCACAGGCTCTTCAGTAAGAATCCCTTTACCTTTGCCTTGTACCTGTGGAGTTGATTGTTTAGCTTTTGGAGAGGATGATGGCTCTTGTATCACAACACCTTTGGTTACTGGTTTTGCTGTCTTCAGCTCAGCAAGTACACTAACAGCATTTGCAAAAACCTCTGGTGTAGCAGTACTAGCTTTTGTAGTACCAACTGTAATTGGCTCAGTAGCACTATCAGCATTTGTAACCTTGCCCAGACGATGATCAATCACCACTTGATTCCCTTGGTTATCCTCCCCTGAAACTTTGCCTTCATTCCCTCCTGTTTGGGAGCATCCTTAGAAGCTTCAGAAGATTTAACCTTTTGTTTGGGAATTCTTGATCCTTTGACTCCTTCTAAATACCTAACCCTTCTCTTCAAAGCCTTTATCTCCCCACCTTGAGCTTTGATGACTCCATCTTGGGAAGAAGCTATTGCTCGCAGATCACCAATTTGTGCAGACAGCTTGGCACAGGTATCCTTCAATTCATTCAAAAGTTGCATACTATCCTCACCACTTCGGCTTGTGTTACCTAGCCCGAGAGGTGGATCACTGGAAAAGTTAAGTTCAGTCTCACCCCTAGGATGAACATCCGAACCCCCCATTGTTTCCATGTGACTGGGACCTTCACCTGAATCAGTTCCAGAGGAACTTTCTTCATTAGAAGTTGTCTTGGTTCGGGTCTTAATGATGTTACCACTGTCCTGTGCTGCTGCTAAGCTAGACACAGTAGTGGCAGCCCTTGCCAACATGTCACTCTCCCCCCAGTGACATCCTCATCTGCAACAGTTGGTATAGAACCACTAGCCTGAGGTAGCTCAGTGTTCTTGGTGTTAGTCCTACGTTTATAGGTCTTTTGTTGTTGTTCTGTGGGTGTGTGATGGGTACCAGCTGGGATTGCTGAACCTTCACCCATTTGGGTTTGGGCTAGTGCCAACATTGTTGGAAACAAAGGTGTCACTCTCCCTGAAAAATCTTTTCCAACCCTACTCATATTAGCAAAAACCTTTTTGGTAAGGCAGGGAGTGGGATAAACATTTTTGTGACTTTTCTTTTTTTTAAATTGGTTGTCCAAAAAGAGTTGCAAAAACCTTGGATATAGAAAATATTTAGCCAAAGAACCATCCAAGTTCTTAACCATATTATCAAAAATTAATTTTGAGAAATTAAATCTTTGAGTATTTTCAGCCAAACAAATTATAGCAGAAGCTAAATTACTGCTAAATTCATTCCATGCAGTGGTCTTTGGACTTAGACACACTAAGACAGTATGAATTAAGAATTTCCACTGAGGAGAAAAATTACCTTTTTGGAACTTTAAAGCATCTGTATATCTCTCATAGCCCATCAGTGCAAGTTTTTCAAAGATTGTAGTATTTGGAAGATTCTCAACTCCGTTAGCATCATCTAGGAGAAGATCTCTTCGAATAGACGCCTCTGTAATGATAATCATCTGCCCATCTACAAGGGCATGGATTTGTGCTTCCCCATTAATAGTTTTGACCTTAGCAGACGACCAAAACTGGATAATGTTGGAAGTATATATAGTAGGTTTTACTGTTAATGCAAACTTAATATAGCTTGCATTAAGGAAATCAATGATCTCAGTAAAATCTACAGACTTATTGGATTTTTCTAAAAAGGCAACATTATTATGAGGTTCGGTAAAAGTTAGGTTCGACATTATGATTTGATTTGGGGGTTTTGCAATTTGACAATTAAAATTCGATTAGGGAGTGGAAGAGAGAGAGTAATGTGTGCGTGAATGTGATTGTGTGCAGCAATTGGGGGTTTATACACTTTAAGAAAAAAGTGATACAAACTACCCTGCACTCCCAACCACTGCTAAAAGGATACCCAGCAGTACAACGTTTCGATAGCAGTACAATTGTTTACCTAGCAGTACAATAATAATAGCTGTATTCAAATATCATAAACTTGTACATAATAACTGCATTCATATATTAAACCAAGTCAAAATAAGTTTACATTTACATAGGCAAAATATACATAGGCAAAATATATAAAGAAAAGATACATTAAGACACATATTTACTAGCTTCAATACTTCTGTAAACATCAACTATTTTCTCTCTTTCTTCTTCTATTTTTTTGTTCCTCTCCTCAATTTTCTTCTGATGCTCCTCAATGACCTCTAAATCTTTCTTGTTCCTTTCTTCATACATATTTATACGCTTGTTGTGAATTTCTAACAATGCGTTTTCAACACCATACGGGCCTTTATTACATTTCTCCCAAATATTTTGGGATATGCCCATTTTTTTATAATTTTCAGGCATTGGTGGAGGAGAATCATCCCTTGGGCGTTTGTTTTTGTTGGAAGAAGGAGTTGAAGAGGAGTCGGCCATTGAAATTTGAAATTTATTTTCTAATGAAAATATCAAAGGAGTTGTATATGGTACGGTTGATTAATTATGAACGGTTTTCCATGTCGAGTTGTACAAATAGGCTAGAGAGGTATACGAACGGTTCCCAATACTTTAGGCGGGAAGAGGGACCATCGAGAGGCGCCAAAAGTAAACAGATGGATAATATTGATCGGATTTGGTTTGTGTTTGGTTTGGATTTGACTAGTGTAGTTGATCTAGAAGTGTGTTTGGTGTTGGATTGACTAATTGACTTTTTCATTAGGGTAATTGATATTTTCTATATTATATTAATGATGTTTAATGTAATTTGTGTGCTAACTTTAATGACTAATTGACTTTTTCATTAGGGTAATTGATATTTTCTAGTACATGTTTAATGTAAATACATGCTTTAATATCTATCGCAGTCTGAATGTGTTTGAGAAGTATGGGTATATTTAGGCCACTTCCAACAATAACTCAGCCTTAACAAATTAAAATTAAAATTCAAATTCAAACGTAAGATAAAGTACAACATATTAACGCTGCGTTAACGCAGGTTAGCCCCAACAATTAAAATTCAAAGTCACGTTAATAAAACGTGTGCATTTGTACCCTATAAATACCAATGCTTCTGAAGCACAAGTCACACAGAAACACATTCCAAACTTCTCAAATACTCAAGATCCAAGCATCTCAAATTCAAGATGTCTTCCAGAAAAGATTTCGGGCAACAATTTCCAAGCCCACCTCGCCAAAAGGATTTTGGCCAACAATTTCCAAGCCCACCTCGCCAAAAGGATTTTGGCCAACAGTTTCCAAGCCCACCTAGCGAAAATGAAAAATTCCATACTCCACCCGAGCATATCTTTCCGGTTTTCCAACCGGAAAATTTTCCGGTGAATAATCAACCTGAAAATGAACCAGTTCATAACCAAGACCCAAATCCGTTTGGGTTAACTGAGGAACAACTTAGGCAAGAGGAAGCAGATATGCAAGTCCTCCTGGAAATGGAAGCACTTGAAAGAGAAGAGGAAGCTGATCGTTTGGAGCGGCAAGCCAGGGAGGATGAAGAACGTAGGCAAAGGTGGGAGTCTGGTTTTTTCACACCTTCCGAATCCTCTGAAGATGGTTACCCAGATTCAGATGATAGTTTTTATTAATCGTCCGTTGTTTATGTTAATCGTATGTTGTTTATGTTAATCAATCATTGTTTATGTTAACGTAGTTTTTATTTGACATTTAATGTATTTCTATTTCATGTTTAATGTATTTCTATTTCATGTTTAATGTATTTGTATTTGATACTTTATTTTCAATTCATAAATTGAATTGAATTTGAATTGAATTGATAAATTTTAAATATATCCCGCCTTTTTGTTTAATTTGAATTTGAAATTTTAAAATTTAAATATCCCGCTCGTTATTAATATGTTGTACTGTTACTTTACGTTTGAATTTGAATAATACTCGTACGGTTACTTTTACTTTCAATCTGATTTTTAAAATAGCCTCCAACGGCTAGTTTAACGGCTTTCCACTATCAAAGCCACTTTCACAACACTTCGTTTTCTCACACAACTTCTTATAAAACTCTCTCGCAAGTATCACTAATTTTAACACAAACATTGTGGCTAACAAATTAACTAGCAGAGGTGCAAAAGGCTATCCTCACCCGATTACACAATGAACAAGAAAAAGAACTCAAATTGATTAACAATTTGCTAGGTGAGATAACTCGTATTATGCTACAGATGCATAATCGTGCTGATCCAGAGGTCGAAAGGTTGCGTGAGTTGCCTCAAGACCATCCAGCTATCAGGGTTGGTCTAGAAATTAAACTCTTTTAAGAAATGATGAAACAGGGTCGAAAGGTTGCGTGAGTTATTGTTGGGTGTGTTGCTCATGTACAAACATATAATCTCGGCTCATTCGTTAAACATCTCGTATACAACCATATCATCTCGGCTCATTCAATTCGTTAAACATCTCGTGTATAACCATATCATCTCGGCTCATTCGTTAAACATCTCGTATACAACCATATCATCTCGGCTCATTCGTTAAACATCTCGTGTACAACCATATATATCATCTCGGCTCATTCGTTAAACATCTCGTGTATAATCATATCATCTCGGCTCATTCGTTAAACATCTCGTATACAACCATATTATCTCGGCTCATTCGTTAAACATCTCGTATATATACAACCATATCATCTCGGCTCATTCGTTAAACATCTCGTATACAACCATATCATCTCGGCTCATTCGTTAAACATCTTGTGTATAACTAAAGCTCAGTTAATTAAGGGTGAGTGTGTTAAAGCTGACGTGGCATTGTGTTAAAGTTTAAAGCTGAGTTATTGTTGGGAGTGGTTAGAGTATTTTCTTTTGTTTTTTCGGTGGATTTTAGCGTGACTTAATCTTAATACCGCCAATTTTGTCCATATAATATTCAACTACGTACGGATAACTAATACCCGCGGGGAAACCCGAAAAAACCGATGGATAATATTAATCGGGTATCCGGTGGGATATGGGGCGGGTACGGGTATATTATAAACGGGTTCGGTTATGGGTATACTAAAACCCGCCCCGAACCCGAACCGTTGCCATCCCTATTTACCGGCTATAGCCGGATTTCACCGCCACCTCATCACCATTAGTTTTTTTTTTTTTTTTTTTTTTAAACAAATCTTGCCACGTCAGCTATAGTTAAACCAAACCACAAATTCAATATTCAACCAGCAATTAATCCCTTTACCCGGTCATTTGTAAACACACACAAAAATCAATAAACCCTAATCAACACACACATTCTTATGGCAAACACAAGCACGCAAACAATGAAACCAAATAACAAAAAGGTAATTAGTAATTTGTGTTTTGTAAATGTAATTGGTAAGGGTACAATATGTAGTAATTACGTTTGTACTGTTGATGTGATGGTTGCACAGTATGATACATTATTTGCGATTATTAAGATAGTAAATAAAAAACAAAAATCAAGTTTATGCTTTAATTAACAGGTTCAAAGGGAAAATTTTCAAATAATTCAATTGTTAATTTCAAATTACAACTTGGAGGCAAATTTTTGGATCGAAATTTTTTGAATCACAAACGATTCATATTCTTGGTGTATAGCCTCTTTTCTCTCCTAAAAAAAAGACTGCAAATAAAAAACAAAAATCAAATCTTCTCTCACCATTACTCTCCAAGCTAAGCCATAATCATTTTCTTTTACCCTTTGTTGCTCAAGAGTCATGGAAACTGAACCCATTGTTGATAACCATACTTTGCTTCCTCTTGATCATATTGTACATGATGATAACGCCTTAGAATATGAATCCGAAAAGTCTTCTGATGAAGAAGATATAGATGAGCCTTTAACCAACCAAACACCTGACATAGTAGCTAAGAGGGGCTCAACCAGGCTAGTAAAGTTTCGCGCGAAGCATGACAAACCTGGTGCAACAAAGCTCAAGGTAACCTTCGATGCACTCGGTAGGGTAACAGGGGAAAACAGAGCAGTGTTTGTGAGTTTTTTAGGAGATGTGGCTCGTGAGCAGATAGGTGTGAAGATTCTACACTGGAAGAAGGTGAATAAAGAAGCAAGAGATAAACTATGGGATGAAATCTTGGTACATATATACTATTTTGTAACCCAATACTACATAAGTTTATGTATGCAGTTACATTATGTGCAACTAATTAACAACATTGTGTTAATCTTTTCAGAAATTTTTTGTTGTTGACGTCCAATACAGAAAATTGATAATGATTAGTCTTGGTAAAATGCTAAGGAATTACAGAAGGAAGCTCAAAGTCAACTACATTTTGCCCAACCTAAATACACCTTCCAAACTGAATGAAGTCCCGGACTTGTATAATACAATAATGAAATCAGAAGACTGGGTCGAGTATGTTAAATACACGACCCCCGAAGCATACAAGGTTTTAATTAGTCATCTTTAATTAAGTGTATATGTCATTTTGTTATTTTCAGTTTGCAGCATTACCGCATCTAAACGCCTTATGATTTTGTGTTTTTAGGAGAAATCTGAGAAAGGTAAAATGGCGCGTTCCCAAAATATTTATCAGCATAAAATGGGACGAGGTGGATATGCTTATGTCAAAGAGAAAATGGTAAGATTACACAATGTTTGTTTTACCAATTAAGAGACGATCAGTATGAGAAATGAATCCGTTTACATTGCCCAATTTGCACATTTGCATTAATACCCTCATATTTTCGATTATCTTGGTTTAACTGTACATGTGTAAGCATCCACATATTTTCGTTTATCTTGGTTTAACTTTACATGGGTATGCATTTGATGTTTATTAGATCGAAAATAAAGAGATTGAAGCGGATGAAGAACCCCCCCGTGATGTAATGTGGGTGAAAGGAAGGGTAAACAAAGACGGCGAATACCCAAATGATGATATTAAATCAAAGGGAGATGAACTTGTAAGTTTGACTGCTAATTCTATTGTTATGCTTATATAGCAGCAACATTTAACTGTGTACTAGCAGTAGTAGCTTGTGTACTAGCAGTAGTAACAGCATCAAGAAGACTTTTAATCCCAACATTTCCTATATTTTTTGTGCAGAAAGAAGCTGATGACAAGATCAAGGAAGGAACATCGGGTTTTGATGATGGCACTGATGCCATGACATTTGTATTTGGTAAGGAAAAGGGCGGTTATGCCAGGGGAGTGGGAGGTGCAGTAACATACAAAGAGTATTTTGGCCTTCCTCGAAGAAAACAAGAAGCCAATGAAAAAATTGCCTTACTTCAAACTCAACTGGATAATGAGAGACGCGAGCGTGAAGAAAAAGATAAATTGATCAAAAAATTGTCCGCCGAGATGACCGAAAAAGATGTGCAGGTCAATAAATTATCCGGTGAGGTGGAAAACACAAATGTAATGCTTTCTCAAATTCTGCAACAGTTGAATGATAAAGGGATGAATATAACTCTGCCAACTCAACCATCGCCAATAGCCTCAGTTGTAAGCCATTTTTTATGTTGTTAACAATTTCATTTTCTAATGCTAACACCACTGATGCTAATGATACTAGGCATTGAACATAAACTGATGAGTGACTGTATTTCTTAATTTATATTGCAGGTGACTCCAATGGCCATTGACAATATTGCAGGTGACTCCAATGGCACTCAGACAAGTGGTGTTGTAAGTCCTAAAGATGCGGGAATTGAGGAGAAATCCAATGGCCTTGAAACTTCTAAAAAGGTAACGGAAACAATGGTAAGTATAGTAATAAAAGATCGCCCTTTGATTTTTGAATTTTACATACATGATCGACTAATGTACCGTGTTTTATATATACGTATAGGAACCTGCTGCTAAAACTGTCAGGCCTAAGCATAACCTTAAGTCACGACGAAACGGGTCTCCAGATTCCCAATCGCTACAAAATGTGTCGTCTCCAACACAACCACTGCCAACAGTATGTATTTCAACATGTTTCTTGTTACTCTTTTGTTTAAATAATGTAACGTTTTTATATATACATATAGGAACTTGCTAAAACTGTCGGACCCAATAAGCCAAAGCAAAAGAAGCGACGAAACGGGTCTCCAGATTCCCAATCGCAACAAGATGTGTCTCTAACACAAGCACTGCCAACAGTATGTATTTCAACATGTTTCTTGTTATTCTTTTGTTTAAATAATTTCTGATATATACATGCAATTTTTTTTTTTTTTGTAGACACTTAAGTGCAAATTCTGGCACACAAAGAAATCAAATATCGTTGCTTTTGGTACCGTATACCAGTCTCATGGAAAGCAAATGCTGCATAACCTACCACTCCCAAATGATTGCTACAGAGTGTCAATTGATTCATCGTTAGTTGATGCAGCATGCATACCGGACGTAGCAAATAATGGGTTCAAAACAGTTAAGGAAGTCGAAGGTAGTTTCGTTGCATGGCCAAAGGATCAAGTTATTTTTGAAGAGGTGGTACGTACATGTGTTTTTTCAACCTACATATATAATTATTCATATGTAATTCAATGTTTGATAGAAGCGTCTTTTGTTTACTACAGGTTACACCAACAAACCATGTGACTAAATGTGTACCACAGGCACCAACGAAGAAACAATATATATCTGCTAACGACTTAAGGCAAACTGCTAAGGGGGTGAAGGTTCAAAAGTCTTTAGATATTTGATTAATTAAGTACGACATTACAATTGTATATTTTGTCCAGTTATATACATTAGAGTTTAATTCAATTTGAAATTTCTTGTGTTTTTTAATATTGTTTTATATATAATATATATACACATTCCAGCAGCACTAGCATAGTACTAGCAGCAGTAACTCTGCTTCAGCAGGACTACCTTGGACTACCTTAGTACTGCTAGCAGTAGCAACTCTGCTCCAACATTATTGGTCACTCTTTGTTTAATTCGATGTGTGACTAAATAGTACCAAAGGCCACACAAAATAAAAATTCATGTGACCATTGGAAGAACAATGGTCACGCAAAATACACATTTCTTCACTTTAAACAGCATATGGTCACACTTATTAACAACTTTGGCCACTTTATGCTTAATTGTATGTGACTAAATACCCAAAACAAACATGCTTTGTGTGACTAAATATTACAAAAGGCCACACAAACTAAGAATTCATGTGACCATTGGATGATCAATAGTCACACAAAATACACATTTCTTCACTTAAAACAACATATGGTCACACTTATTAACACTTTTGGCCACTTTATGCTTAATTGTATGTGACTAAATACCCAAAACAAACATGCTTTGTGTGACTAAATATTACAAAAGGCCACACAAACTAAGAATTCATGTGACCATTGGATGATCAATAGTCACACAAAATACACATTTCTTCACTTAAAACAGCATATGGTCACACTTATTAACACTTTTGGCCACTTTATGCTTAATTGTATGTGACTAAATACCCAAAACAAACATGCTTTGTGTGACTAAATATTACAAAAGGCCACACAAACTAAGAATTCATGTGACCATTGGATGATCAATAGTCACACAAAATACACATTTCTTCACTTAAAACAGCATATGGTCACACTTATTAACACTTTTGGCCACTTTATGCTTAATTGTATGTGACTAAATACCCAAAACAAACATGCTTTGTGTGACTAAATATTACAAAAGGCCACACAAACTAAGAATTCATGTGACCATTGGATGATCAATAGTCACACAAAATACACATTTCTTCACTTAAAACAGCATATGGTCACACTTATTAACACTTTTGGCCACTTTATGCTTAATTGTATGTGACTAAATACCCAAAACAAACATGCTTTGTGTGACTAAATATTACAAAAGGCCACACAAACTAAGAATTCATGTGACCATTGGATGATCAATAGTACACATTTCTTCACTTTAAACAGCATATGGTCACACTTATTAACACTTTTGGCCACTGTTTTTTAAATTGTATGTGACTAACTCGAAAAAAACAACACACGATGTGTGACTAAATCATCACAAACGTCACATTTATTATATTTTCGTGTGGCCATAGGATGGGAAATAGTCACACATACTGATGAATCCAACAAAACTTGTGCCTAATTAGTCACACATATTCGGGTTATGGTCACTCTTTTTCGATGAAAACGGCCACAAAATAAACAATGTGACCATATGATACCTACGGTGGCGCGACTTTTTGTCACACACACCCAAAAAAAACGTGTGTGACTATATGCATATAGTCACGCATTTCCAGTGTGACGATAGGCAGAATCTGTACCAGTGAAATCATTAGAAACCAACATTCTCTATTGGATTCACATCAAATCCAAACACACAGACTCACAAACCTTCTGTCTATAAATTAGCACTTTAGGATCTTCAATTCACATCACAACCATTTCTTCTCCTGTGCATTTTATTATCATACTTCACCAAAAAGTCTTAATGACAAAATCAAACAACTCCTCCACATCCAAGCCACTAAAAAGAACAGCCCGTATTAGTGTGAAACCTTGTTGTTTCATCAACATCCACAATTCCTCCTCTGAAGAATCATCACCACTAAACATATCCTCACCCATTGCTAGTGAAAACTTCCTTACTTTAACCACTCCAAATCGCTCACATGTAGTCATAAAAACACCACCTCCTACCATTACTCCTGTAGCAACCACACCACCACCCGCTCCCGCTCCATCACAGTCTGAGAAGTCTGCCTCATCACCATCCTCACCAAAACTCCAACCCATGGAACTCTTTAGGACACCACCAACATCTCCACAACCATATCTTGAAGAGTTAGAAGATCTTCCACCTACATCAACCAATCCTCCACCAATAAGTCTTGAAAACTTAGAACCTATGCTATTTCATCCTCTCCATCCGGAGATTCATGGTCCTCTATACCGTGAAGCACCACAACCTCATCCCCAAATACCACCACTATCACCAACTTCAACACTCATCGCCATTGATGAGGCGATGTGGAGCAACATTCCTCAAACACAAGAGGAAATAAGTGCGGAGTTAACACAACTCTATACTCTCTCGGGTATGGTTGACCATCGCCTTCATGAAGCAATGGACATTCAAAACATCCTTATGAACTCCCTCCAAACACCACAACAACCATCAAACAACAACAACAACCAACCACCATCAGCACCACCACCGCCACAAAACTTGGAGCCTAGTCTTCCTCTCGGCTTCTCAAGTCATGATTGCGCACATTGTGAGAGAACAGCTCACTTGGCCCAAAGGACCAACATCTTGGTCCATGAGCTTCAAAATGAGATGAGGTTCATCTTGAACCATGTTCTTGAACGTTTAAATGCCATCTCTCATCCTCCTCAATAGGAGCTTTCTAGACTAGTTGTTAGGACCTTTTGGATTGTTGCTTTAGGACTTTTTATTTCTTTCTAGGATGTCTTTTTATTGTACTTGTATCATCATTTCATCATTGTGACTTTTGTCACAAAAATTTCAATATCTATGAATGTGATGTTTTATGCTTATGAGTGATCAACATATTGCATATTATCATTATCATTGTGAACTAACATCCTTATATAGCCTATATTATACCTTGATTATGATTGCTTTAGGTACAAATAATGATCAGACACTTACTTTGACTTTTAAAAGTCAAAACATATTGAAAGGCTTGTTTGGAAGAATACTTCACAAGCATTCTACTTCTTCATTGAAGTCATTCATTACTAACACTTCATTTGCAGCATATCATAGCCTTCAAAGTATACGTTGGTACTCGAAAAGTGAGGAGTATACATCGAGGGGGAGCATTTCATAAGCATTTCATATACTAACCGTTTGTTTTGTAGATTCATGCATCATTTCCTTGATTACTCCATCTAGGGGGAGTATAAAACAAGGGGGAGTTTTAAAGTTCTCAAAATCGCATTCCGCTACGCTACTCTTTTTATTTCGACAAAAAGGGGGAGAAAGGACTAAGTTTGCATTAACTGTGATTCATCACAGTACATACATTTTTACAAAGCTTTTCTTTAATAAACAAACTTAATATATATTTTAAAGAACTTATACTATATTTATTTTCTTGCACAAAAATATACCTTATGTTTTGTCATCAACAAAAAGGGGGAGATTGTTAATACAAATATCGTCTCAAAAACGTTATTTATATTCTTTGATCTTTTCTTAGTTTTGTTAATGACAAATAAAAGGAATATCTTTTAGCAAATAATAAATACTAGCTTAAGTCTCTTGAGTACACATTTTACACTTCACATAATAACCAAGAATTACAAGTTTGCTTATTTAGTAACTTGTTTCCTTAAAAGGAAACTTTAATTCTAAAATCATTCCATGACATCATTGCATACATCACATACAATATCTTTGTTAGATCTTGATATATCTTGTTTAGATTTACAAGTTACATAGTTGACATTTGATGATTTGGTAAGATATGGAAGATTTGGTAAGATACAACAAATCCTTAGCTGTCATCTCCCACGGATCCAAGTCCAGTGAATGACGGATCCCTATTATGGGATTCGTGGGATCCGTCAGCTGAAGATCAGCTTGCCTATAAATAGCAAGCTGATCATTTGGCTTTATCATCACTCATATAGCTTAACACACACATATTCATTCAGTACATATCTTACTAACATCATTCATAGTTGCATTTCAATTTGATCTTTCATTTTGTAGAAGAGAGATTAAGCTTTCAAGGATCTACAGAACCGTAATCCTTTAGTTGCATTACTGTGTGATATTGTAGTTTGTTTCACACATCATATCTATCATTTGTAATCAGTGAGTGTGGTTAGTGCTTTAGTCCTTAAAACACAAAGAGTGTAGGGAGTGGTTGTACCCTTGTAAAGAACTCGACATCTAGCTTAGTGTCGGTAAAGTAAATAGGCGACGTCAGGTTGGTTCTATCATGTGAAAGAACCCGGTGTTTAGCTTAGTACCGGAAAAGGAAGTAAGCGACGTGTAAAGGTTTTCTCCGCCTAGTAAAGGAGTTTGTTTCTTAGTGAAAGATAAACTCTCGAGTTGGAAGCTCGGGGAGTGGAGTAGGGCAAGGAAGAGAGTCCTTGTAGCCGAACCACTATAAACAACAGTGTTGTGTGGTTTGATCTTTCCTCTCTTTATATTTTGTTTATATTGTGTGATTATTTATTTGTGATTTTTTCCTTTGAATTAACATATAGTAACAAAGCAAATAAAACTTGAAAAACGGTAAAAACAATTCAACCCCCCTTCTAGTTTTCCACACTTCTGTTTTGGTTCCAAATAGGTTTTTGGTAGTAATAACAATCTTCCTATAAATGCTCAAAACTACCACACTGATAACAAGCCTTTTTAAGTAACTGAAAATCACCACCTAACTTATTAGAAATTAGGTTGTTCCAGTTTCTTTGATTTCCTCTAGGCCAGTTATACCTTCTTTTAGGTTGTTCTCTAGGTTCCTCGTTATATTCAACTATTTTCCTAGAGATCTTGTCACCAAACACGAGTTTCACAAACAGAACCTGTTTAACTTTAGATTCAACTGTTTTAGGAATTTCTTCCTTTTTAATCTTTGGTGTTGACTCAACTTGTTCATCATCACTATCTGACATCTAATCTTCAATAATTGGAGCATCAGAAGACATCTTTTCTACCTTAGGTATTTCTTTATTAGCCTCACTAGATTCACCTACAGGTGTGCTATCAAGTTCACTTATAAAAGACAATTCTCTCTTAGGGGGTGCAAAGGCACTCTTAACTGGAGGAGCTACATCATTATATCCTATGCCACTTCCTCTCCTCATTAATTGACTTTCAATAGCCTTATGCACAAGATCAGATGCAAATTGCTATTTCTCAACTCTGACTACATGTTTTTCTTTCTCAGCCAAAGCTACATC
Organism: Artemisia tridentata subsp. tridentata; assembly: GCA_021014915.2. NCBI lineage: Eukaryota > Viridiplantae > Streptophyta > Magnoliopsida > Asterales > Asteraceae > Artemisia > Artemisia tridentata. The sequence goes on from CP139504.1 coordinate 299,626,357, forward strand.
TTTTTCTTGTTCAGCCTCTTCTAGCTTTTTATTAAGTACATTAATCTCACTATTTTTAAGAAAAAACTGACCTTCTAGTATATGAATCCTATCAAAATACTCAATCTCATTCTATTTAAGAAATTCAAGCCTTTGCTCTACAGATTTTAAACCAACTTTATAACCTAAGTTATCTATTTTAAGTTTCTAAATTTCAACTCTAAGACTCTCATTCCTAGATTTAAGCTCTTCAATAGTATCTAAACAAGATTTGAATGAAAAACTAGACTCATTAGATACCTCTGAATCAGAACCAGATGATGAATAAGCCATAAAAGCAAAGTTATGTCCTTTGGGTTCTTCTTCAGCCATAAAAGCCAATTTGGGTCCTTCTTCAGCTTGATCGCACCAATCATAGTCTCCTAGACCATCACAAGACACCAAAGCTGTAGTAGTCTTGGTCTCTTCAATAGCAGCCTTCCTTGAACTTTCTTCATTCTTCTTAGGTGCTCTACATTCCCTTGCAAAGTGACCTTTTCTTCTACAGTTGTAGCACTCAATTTTGGACTTATCAAATCCCACATTGTTTTATCCTTTAAACTTATGCTCCCTTCCTGTCTTCTTCAAAAATATTCTGTCGCTCATGGTCAACATAGCCATTTGCCACTTCAAATCAATTTCTTCAAGATCATCCGGATCAATATGTTCTAAATCCTGATTCATAACTGGAGTACTGGTAGTAAGTTCAGCCAAATAAGCACAAATAGCAGCATCACTAATGTTATCACTGTTTGTAGAACCAGCAATAGAAACATTAGTGCTAGCAGTAGAAACTCCATAAGCAGCAGTAGAATGAGTTTCCTGAGTGTTGCCAGAACTTTTGTTGTTGGAGGACACAAAAGCTAGGTTTTGTCCACCAGAGGATGAACTAGATGCCCTTTTAACTTCAGATTTATACACTTTCAGGTTGTTGTATAAATCATCTAAACTGATTGTGTCAAAATCATCTTTGTTTCTCCAAACCACTGTGTGCATACTCTATTCAAATGGCAGACTTCTCAGAAACTTAAGATTGATATCCTCTTGAGAAACAGTAACCTTCATAAGTGCTAATTGACTTATAAGCTTTTGAAGTCTGTCATATGTAGCATTAATATTTTAAGAACTTAAGGCAACAAAGATCTCAAATTGATGCTTCAAAAGATTTTTCCTTGACTTCTTGGTAGCCGCATTCCCACCAAATCTTAGCTCAATTGCTGCCATTAAAGACTTAGCATTCTGAATATGACTAAAGCTCAACTGATACTCATTAGGTATGCCCATCATGAGAATACTATGAGTCTTGATCTCCAACCTTCTTTGAGCCTTGTCATCTGTAGATTTAATGGGTAAAAGTGTCCCATCAGCAGCTTTTGCTGGTAAAGTATCACCATTCAGAATGACTTCCCACATTGAGTAGTCAAGCATCTTAATGTACTGTTGTATTCTCATCTTCCAGAGCTCATACTCTCCAGGCTTGAGCATAGGCACTTTTGATGCAGTCACCATGTGTGTTGATTCGGATTCCATGTCTTGCAGTGATGTTTAAACAAATTAAAGTTAACACAGATTCTTCTTGATATCAGTTTCTAGATCACAAGCTCTGATACCACTTGTTGATCCCAGTTGAGCAATTGATCTTGTTAGTTATCTTAGATGTTAATCTAAAATAACAAGTATAGAAACTGTTCTTGAAACAATATTAAACACAATGCGGAATCTTATGTTTAATCTTAAGAAGAACAATGAATAGAACAGTAGAATTCTGACCAAACACTTCAATATATTAGATATACGAATACTCAAAAGTATTAGGGTTTACAACCTTGAAGTGAATCGACTCTAACAATGATTCGTACTAAACTCTAACCCTAGAACCTCCTTTTATAGACTAAGGAGTCCTTTACAAGATAAGTATAAGTCTAACTAAATAGGATATATACAAAATCTTTTCCATACTTATCTAACCGACTATACATCATTATCACATAAGCAGTAGAAACTAAGGTAGTGTTTGTTTATTAAGAGGGTCTGAATCTGAATCTGAACCGCACGTCTGAATCTGAATCTGAGGCGTAAATGTCTGAATCTGAACACATCTGAACGGGAAAAAAAAACTCGTGTTTGAACGGGAATTTTTTTTTTTTTTTTTTTTTTTTTTGTTATTTTGTGTCAACAAGAGGCATTCAGATGCGTTAAGACACCCCTCTCAAGTCTTGACCATTAAGATCAAATAGTGCCGTTCAGACACTGTTCAGATGCAAAAAAACAAACAGTCTGAACGACAAAATGTCTGACCGATTCAGACATTTTGCCCGTTCAGACGTTGTTCAGAGGCATTCAGACAACAAACATAAGCAGTAGAACCTAACTCTAGCAGTAGCATCATTAAGCCTAGCAGTACTATCTACTTAGTGTATTCTCTTGATCTTTATCAGCAAATCCAGCAGTAGTATGAATACACTAGCAGTAGTATCATTATAACCAGCAGTAGTATAACACTTAGTGAATTTTCCTTTATGCACCATGAGCAGTTGTATCTAATCTGAGCAACAGCATCTCTAAACCCAACAGCGCCAAAGATTGATGGTGATGGATCGAGTGGGTTTTCTGGGAATATGAGAACCCAGACAGAAGAGAAGAAGAAGAAGATATAAGAGGCGTGGGTAATTGTGTGAGTGGGGGACGGTGGTATGGGGAAGAGATAATAAAAGTATATTTAAGGTTTGTTTTATTAAAAGAATGTATAGTGTGTACCCCGTGTCCCGCTGAGCTGAGGTGAAATCGGGTTTTCCCGGACTCGATATAAACGTGGAAAATAAATTTCGGAGACGTTCTTATAAAACTGACATAAAAATAAAGTTTGTTGACTAAAAAATAAACCCTCAAATTAATTCGTTACTGATGTGGTTTCGGTACGCGTGTGGTTTCATTTTTTAGTAAAAGTGAGATAACCTCTCGCTTTTATTACGTTATAGTCTGTAAATGTGAGAATGGGGGAAGTTCACTATTTCTGGTGAGATTAAATAGTTTTGGTGAGTTACTGTGTGTTATAGTATGCGGGTTTGCTTCCCGTAATAGTTATGTAAGCACATAAATGCTTATTTTAACAGTTTAGTAATAATAAACTGACATTTATTATTAAAATATTAGTGGGAAAATTACTGTTTGTCACACTCTCCTATCCATAGGGAATATTCTTGGCATATTCTTTCTCTTAAAAATGCCAACTCATTTAAGCTAATCATGGTTTCTTTCTAACATAAATTCTTTCATACACTTCCCTCTCTCACACAATTTGAATTTGAAATTCAAATCTTCCCTCACTCTCTTCTCTCAACATCTACACTTCCTTTGCAAGTAAAGGAATATTCCATGGCATATTCTTTTTCTATTTTCTATGCCATGTGAGGAATACCTATTATACCCCTATCCAATTATCTCTTATCTCTTTCACTATTTGATAATCAATTTTACTTAAACACTTCACAAAATGATTATTATCAAATGGCTATTTGAGTTGGTTGACCATGAGAATGAATAATGGAAAGGTTTAATGTGTGAAGTACAATTGGAGGTTTAGCAAGGTTGGGTATTTAAAAGACCAAAATCCCAATAAAATTAGTTTAGGGGTTCTAACACACTTCTGGTGCTTCGACACGCCAGCCAGCGCGCCAACCTTGAATTGATTTTTTCAATTTAGAATTTTGGCCTATAAATACCCACCTTTGGCTCTTGTATTCCTTACCTCTTGCCATTCTTTCTTTCTCACTAATTTCTTTTCTCTCTACCCTCTAAGTATACTACACATCTTGTGTTCTTAATCTTTCTCTCTGATCATCTTGAGAGAACATATTCTTTGCAAAGCAAGAATCACAAGAATCTAATCCACTCTTGTGATTGTGTCGAGGGTCTTCTTCTCTATACCATTTCTATTAGAATCGAGTCACTTGATTTGAACAATCAACTTTCTAATATTCAATTTGATTGTAAGGGAAGTCTTGTGTCATCGTGACCAAGCCTAGATCCTTAGAGATCTAGTTGGGGTTGCATACTTCCGGTGGGAAGTCATTGTGGTGTTTGTGGTTAAGTCGAATCACGAGTCTTTGTGGGTGGTTTCCGAGGGTGGAATACCGTAGAGAGTAGCT